>JAODAL010063616.1:0-17500 GCA_025379985.1 Phyllomedusa bahiana
GATTAAAAAACTTTTTATAGTGTCAAAAATTCTCTGAAAAATAAATAAATATGAATTAAATTAATTAATTGTTATTTCTTTATTTTCGTTACACCCATATTATTGATCATTGGCTAACGAAAATAAAGAAATAAAAATGAACTAATTGAATTCATATTTATTTCTTTTTTTTCGTTACCCCCATATTATTATTCATTTTATATACAGATCGGCACAACTTCGTGAGACTTTATCATTGATTTCGGCCATGTACAGTTTTAATATAGATTGCATTAGAAAACCCATAAAGCGTCGCCGCTCTTCCATTGGCCCAAATAATCACGCCTCTTTTAAATTACCCAATCACAAACAGAGCTCGCTTTGCATTTCTTTTCCCCATAGAACTCTATGAGATAAGTAGCTCACCCGCTGATTGGCTAAGCAGGACGAGCCTCTCTTCCCTCCAACCAATCACAGTACTAGAATATTTCCCATAGACAGTAATAACTTTTAGGGCGCCCTTATATCGCGCCCTTCTTGCTCCACTCAAAATAGACGCACTACATATGTGGATTCATATCTGCCGCCTGGGCTCAACCAATCAGCTCTTTTCTGCCTTTTTAACTGTATTTTGAACTGTCCCGCCTTTGCATTTGATTGGTCAATACTACTCCATAGGTTATAATGGGTCACTGTCGTTCCTATTCTGATTGGCTGGTTTTTGCCGACCAATGAGAAGAGCTTACAGAATTTGAATTACTGTATTTCCCGGCAATTTCCAATATCCCAATTCCTGATGTTGCGCCGGTCACGGCGACAAACGCGTTGTTAGGGATTTTATTTATGCATGTTTATAGAAGGTTTGAGCTCTTTTACAGAGAATGTTTTACACCTAATAAAAACGATTTATTTCCTAATTCTCCATGCTGCACAGAGCCGAGATTTCAGTGTCCCGATCTCTCCACAGACTACAATGGGACAAAGTAGCTCGCGCTCTGATTGGCTGGGATAGCCATGCCCCCGCTAGTTCAACCAATCAGCTCTTTTCTGTATGTTTTACTGTATTTTGAACTGTCCCGCCTTTGCATTTGATTGGTCAATACTACTCCATAGATTATAATGGTTCACTGTCGCTCCTATTCTGATTGGTCAATACTAGTGTTGAGCGATTATTATCGACAAAGTTGAAATCGGCACAGTTTTTAAGGTGATCGGATTTTTTAGATCATGCGATAATTTAGGTTAAAATCTGTGCATCATCTATTAAGATCGCGCCATTTTCGGCGCTTCCTGTAATTTTGGGGGCCCAGAAAATCAGCTTACAAAAATAGAGCAGGGTGAGATGTGTGGCGACGTCTGACTGGGATGTGTAATGGTTGCGATTGGCTGGAAAAAAACACATTACCTCGTTTTACATAGAACAGCGTTTCCTGTTCAGCCCCAGTGTCTCTCAAACGCCCTCAGAGCAGAAGGACGTGCGCTCTGTTTGTGTCCAAACAGCTCAGCGAAATTATTAAAATTTCTTCACAGAGAAACCTCTACTATTAGCTGTGATCCTTACAATTTTAGTTGGATTAAGATTGGGAAATTTATGTAGTTAGGTAGAAATTTTAAAGGAGCATCTACCGCTGTAAAGTACGGGGGGAGCGGAGGGAGGCCCCCGCGGGCGAACACAGACAAGCTCTATAAAGAATACGGATAAAGTTCACCAAGACTTAGTGTAGACATTGCACTGCAATAGCTTATTATTAACAGTATTTCTATTGAAATATTCCTGATATTGGGCAGACTGAACTATAGGATAAAACATCTTTTCTAGTAACTGCAGGTCTCTTTGTTAGGTGCAAGACTCCACTTTTATTATCAGTATACATTCAGATAGGTGTTCATTTTCAATTTTGCCCATTCCACCTTTGTTGATAAAATCCACCCTTGCACTTAAATTTGAATCCAGCAATTTTAAATAGTCACCCAAGTTTTGAATTGAAAGGTGCCAAAAATATCTTGTATTATACGAATACATAACAGATACGTGTTTTTTTAAACTTTGGCGCACTACAGCTTTGTTCATTGAGGCAGCTTGCACTTAAATTTGAATACAGTAATTTTATAGTCACCACAGGTGAATTGAAAGGTGCCATAAATATCTTGTATTATACGAATACAAAACAAATACGTGTTTTTTTACTTTGGCGCACAACAGCTTTTTTCCCATTGAGGCAGCTTGCAACTTAAATTTGAATACAGCAATTTTATAGTCACCACAGGTGAATTGAAAGGTGCCAAAAATACCTTTTATTATCCGAATACATTTGAGATACGTGTTTTTTCACTTTGGCGCAGGCCAGCATGGTTGATAGATCTACTTTGGAGTTAAATTTGAATACAGCAATTTTTTTTTTTGATTTGGGGGAAATTTGAGAATAGCTGTGATTTGCCGTCTTTTAATAAAGCCCTTTCCAAAACTCTTCCATACCTCTCAAATTTTTATATTTCTGAACAGGAGCGAAATTCAGGTGGTAAGCGAGCCAAAGAAAAGGGGGTAGGGCATGGAGGAAGAGGTACGGGGAAAGGTGCTCCTTCCAGTGCTGGCGACAACACATATGCCAGCGGATCGTCAGTTGCAGGACCGTCAGGCCTGTCATCGCTGTCAGGCCCTGTGAATCTCATTACGAACAGCGTCGCCAATCTGTCCTTTCAGTGGTTAATGGAACCTGCATCCAGCAGTCTTACCTCCTCGTCCTCCCAGTCACGGCCACAAATGTCTCATCACATCACCACATCCGTCCAACATGAAGCAGCCCAAATGTCAACTCGTGTTTCCCACCACTGTGGATAATCCATTTTCTGAAGACCTCTTGATGACAAAATGCGGTTGGGGTCAGAAGGCATGTTAAAAGATCAAGAGGCCAAAGAGGATGATTTTCTCTGCTCCCGACACCCAGTTACTGAGTCCATCAGAGGAGGAGAAGGAAGCCGGGCAATCGCAAAAATCCCGGGGCACAACCCCCCTTCAGTCCCCTTGTTTGGGAAACCCCCGCACCCGGGAAATGCAAAAATTAAAGGAAACGAGAATCCCCTGTTTTTGGTTTGTTTGATAAAGACGACATTGCGATCCAACGTGGTTTTTTCAGCAGAAATTTTTGCTTGCGAGTTTTTTTTCCATCACTGCCCGAGGAGAAGACGATGGGGGTTAGTGCCCATTGGGGGTTTTCCCCCTTTCAAAAAGGGAGATAGGGCGTCGCAGAAGTCCGCTGTTTATGTTTCCCGCCACCCAAACGGTCAGCGCAAACCCCCGCTCCTCGCTTATCGCCGCCCAAAAAGTCCAACCTCTCAACCCTTTGGGCCTTCTTTGCCCCAAGCCTCTGATTCACCTAGCGATGTCATATCCCGCCTATCCGAAAACCCCAAAAGAAAGGGGCAAAAACCTTATTTGGTTTAACCACCACCAAAAATTGTTTTTAGTCCCAATGCACCGAATCAAAATTAAAATTTGGGAGGCAACACTTGGCCAAAAAGGGCCCCAGACCAAACTCCGGGCCCCCCAAACCCCACGGGCCCACACCCTCTGCCCCCCGCCCCCCTCCACCACCCCCAAACCAAAGGGCTTTCCCCTCAGCCCCCATGTCCCCTCAAGCCCATGATCAGGGTTTCCACCCCCCGTTTTCATCCTCCACCGTCCCCGAGTACCCCCAAACCACCCCCAGAGACTCCATCCTCCCCCTTCTTTTTCCCCCAAAAATTTAAAGACGACCTCACCCAAAAACACCCGGCCGGCCCTTACAGCCACCCTTCTTTTCTTCCAGGTTTGGGACCCAAAAAGAAACATTTTTAACCCAAACCACCCCAAAGGGCCAAAAGCCTAAATTTTGGCATTGCCAGGTTTTGGCCTTTTGGAAATGGGGCCCTTTTCCGTCGGGGGGAAACAGAGGGGTTTTTTCCGCCACTTTCAGGGCCCCTTGCCTCCCCCCAAATACCAGATAAAGAGCAGGCCATTTTTTTGCCAGAAAACCGCCCCCTTGGCCCGGTAACCCACGTGTCATCTAAAATTTTCCAAGCGCGTTGTCTGCATCTGGGGCCCGGGGGAAGGGGGTCCCATCGGACCACCGAAAAACCAGGGACTAGTAATCACGGCCAACCCCGCTATATCTCATTACAGCTCACTCGGTGAGCTGGGTGGAGTCCCCCGGGGGGTTGACGGGCTCTCGGGCCTCGGCGCACCTCTTAAAACCGAAGGGATGGGGCAGGGTTTTTTCCCCCCAAAAGGTCCTCTGGTGGCATAAACGTGCCCAAGAAACCGGGCCGTGTTGAAATTAAATCGTCTTTTGGAGCCCTTCCACACACAGGTCGGAGCTTTTGGAAGGGGCTCTCCGCAACGAGACCAAAAGGCGGGCTGGGGGGCCAAAAACCCTTTGGGTGCCGGAAAGGGGGTGTGCGAAAAAGGGCGAAATCGCTGGCCGCCCTTAAAATCTTTAGGCGGGAGAAACCCTTTTTTCCCCCCCTGGAAACCCCCCCTTTAACCTTGTCGCCAAAAATTTTCAAAGAGCTACCCGGGTCTGGATTTGCCTGCTAGGAAGCCGAAGTCAAAAGTTCGCACTTCCCCGTTCGAAAACCCTGCTTCGTCCCCCCTGGCTGCTTGCAGCTCGCTGGGCCCCTCCCCGTCAACCGCCCTCATTTTTTAAAGTGGCAAAAACCGGGGAAAAAATTCCACCCTCCACAGCCCCCCAGCGATTGTGGCAGCACGCAATCCCCATTACGCCCGTACGAATGACCCCATGGCCTGACAAGCAGCGGTGCGGACCTCGGGGGTGTTGAGCTACCAAGTGGAGGCAGGGGAAAGAGCTCCTTTCACCATCCTTGCCAGTTTTTTTGGAAAAAAGGGCCCCCAAAATGGGCCCCTGCGGACAAATTTCCCTTTTCCCCAAAGAGCCCTTGTGGTGATCTTTGTTTGGAAAAGATCATTGGGCACTCTGAAACAACAGGTCCCCCCCCGGGCGGAGGAGAGACGGACACCCGGGTGCCCCGGGCACAGAGCCTTTCTCTCCGCAAAACCACAAGGCCCGACAGTTTCACAAATTTTATTGGGCCTTTTATTTGGCCCGTGGTTTGGGGGGCCAAAGGGTAAATGCAAGTGGCGCATTTAGCTCCCAAGGGGGCATCATCTCAGGCAAGTCAGGGCTGTGTTGGGAAACGTGCCCGGGGGCAGCGGAGGGGGGAGGGGGAGGGGGGTATTCCTAAAAACCGACGTTACCGACGTCCCTGCCCCTTTGGGAAAAAAGGTTTTTGGAAATTTTAGGCGGAGGGAAGATGAGGAAGACATTTGGGTAGTGCCCCTCGACCCAGAGGCTTTGGGGAAAACAAGGCTCCCCTCTCTCACATGAAGGGTTGGGGGTCTCCATTTTTTCCCCTCAACATTTAACCCGCATTTTAAAGGGCCCTCAAAAGAACAACAGTTTTCTGGGGGGCCACCCTCCTGGGCCCCTTTCAAAACAAAACCCAGCACTTTCCTTCCCCCCACCCAAAAAGAGAGGGAAAATTCAGGGAAAAGGAGAAACCCTTTCTGGGTTGATCAACTGGAGGGGAAAACTGGGTTTTTCCCTGCTTCACTTCCCCAAATGTCCCCGGGGGAAAAACATCACGACGTGACAGCAGAAAAAGAAAAAATAGGCTAGCGGCAACCCCAGGGGAAGGTGGCAGAAGCCCAAAAGGGTTTAAACCCATTGGGAACTTTTTTTACCCCCCCCTCACCAAGCATGCCCAAAGAGGGCAACATCCAACCACAGAGACCACACTTTAAAATCATGGGCACGACCATCTGCGTCCTTTCCCCACCGATGTTTTTGTTTTGTGTTCCGGACCCAATTTGACTTCGGGTTTCCAAAATGGGGCGAATGGCCCGAGCTGGGTCGTCAACGGGCCCTAGAAGGTGTTTGTCCTGCCCAGCACCACGCATAACTGAACGGGGCCTTTACACAGCTGGGGAGTCATTACAGCCCAAAAACATCCGGCTTTTTCCCCAATAAAGGGTCGTTTTTAAATTTCCTCAAGATAATCAGGCAAAGGTCTCTGATAAAGTTTTTGGCCCCCAATTTTCCGAGGGTCACCGATTAGTTGGGCCCGGGCCCACTTCACATTCCTCTTTTTAAAAAGAAAGGGGGCCCCTTAAAAATGTTTTTTTAAAATTATCATTTTTTTCTGGCCCAATTTTTTTTTCTCTTTTTTCCCAAAAGTTTTATTTTGCTGGTTTTGCTGTGAGGAAATGTAAAAAACAGCAAGGTTTTTATGACAACACCATATTCCATTTACCTCACTTTTTCTTTAGAAGTTTTGCATTGTCAATGTTTTTGAGGTCATGTTTGGGTGTGAGATCACTTTTAATTTTGGTCCCCCTTTTGGAACAGAAAAATGGAAACTTTTAATTTTTTCATTACTTCCCTCCCAAAAAATTCCTTTTTAATATTTGAAAAAAAGGGGTGAGAAGTCATATTTTAAATTTTTTTTGGGGGCATGTAGCTGTGAGGGTACAGCAATAATTTTCAAAAAGGTCCTTTTTGGAACAAAAAAATGGTGAGAAGGCTTTTTTTAAAATTTGGGGAATTTTTCTCCCCCTCCCCCAATTTTTAAATTTAATTTTTTGGGCTTTTAAAAAATTCTTTTTAAAAAAAAATTTTTTTGTTTTTTTTGGGCCAATGTTTGGGGGTGCTTTAAATTTTGGGGGAGCAAATAACTACAGGCCTATTATAAAAAAAATGTTTTTTTTCTAACAGACATTTGTTTTTTTTAAAAATTGTCCAAAGTGGTTTAAGGGGCCGCTTTGAATTTTTTTTGGGGGGAAATTTTTCTTTGAAATGCAGCACAGGTCCTATTAAAAAAAATGTTGTTTCTAACAGACATTTTTTTCTTCACAAAATTTTCAAAGTGGCTCCCAAGGGGGATGGTTTCTGTCAGAAACAGGGAAAAGGTAGGGCACTGTAATGGGCCCCATTTTTGCAAAATGACTTGTTTTTGCAAACTTTAACATACAAACAATCCCGGATTGAAAACCACCCATTTAATCCCAAATTAAAAAAAGAGAAACCCCAAAAACATGGGGGGGATTCCCCCCCCATTTTTAAAAATTTGTTTTCTAGAATTAAAAATACAAAAAAACCCTTTCAGTACAAAAAAAAGCTGGTAAAAAAATTCCCCCCGGGAAAAATACAAGGGATTTCAGGAAAACTTGGGCCCCGATGTAGGGTTTTTCAGGGGGACATGGAGTATGGGGCACGGACAGAGAACAAAGTACTAGACAATTTCCTCCAGCCCGTTGAGTAAAATAAGAAAAAAAAGCCCAAAAAAAAGGGCCCCCTGGGTGGGGAAAAGGAGCGTTTTAAACCAAAAAGTAAATTTTCCCAAATAAAACTCAATTGGGCCGCAAAACCCTAAAGGGGCGGGGAAAGCCTTTCCCGGGCAAATACCCGTAAATGTCCAGTGAAACTAAAAAGGGGTTGAAAGACTCCTATTTTTCCCCCACTTTTTTAATCGTGGGTCAACAGTTTTTAAAGGTCATTCTGCGGTACAGGACGATATAGTCCAATGTTCCCTGAAACAAAATTTGGGTTTAAAGACTCCTTTTTCCGGACTTTTTAAATGTGGGGGTCCCTGCAGGTTTTTGGGCGCATGTGTGCCCCAGACAGGTATATCAATGCCAAATGAAACTAAAATGGTGGATTAAAACTCCTTTTTCCCCGGGAAATTTTTAATTTGTTGGGGCAAAACAAAGGGTTTTTTTTGGGCATTCTTGCGGTCCGGACCCGGTATTAATGTCCATGAAACAAAATTTGGGTTTTTTAAACTCTTTTTCCGGGACTTTTTAAAATTGGGGGGCATGCAGGTTTGGGCTCATGCTGTGGGCCCCCACAGGTATAGCAATTGGTCCCGTTAAAATAAAAGGGGGGTTTAAAACTCCTTTTTCCGGGACTTTTTAATCTTTTTGGGGGGCATGGTTTTGGGTCATTCTGCTTCCCGGAAAGGGGTATTTCAATGCCAGTTAAATAAAAAGGTGGTTTAAAACTCCTTTTTTGGGACTTTTTAAATGTTGGGGGGGATTCAGGTTTAAGGGTCATGCGTGGTAAAAGACGGGGATAGTAAGTTGTGTGTTTTTTTTTTTGGGCTTTTAAAACCCCTAGTGGTTGCCTAAGATGTCACTATCCATTTGACTGTTGTGGATTTAATTCCGCTTCCCACCCTGTTTGGGGTGTAAGAATGAAGGTGTGTTGCTCCCCATAAATTAATTGGCATCGCTCATAATCACCACTCACAAACATATCTTTCGTATGGTGCTAGGGCCCACAACCGATGTCAGGGGCCAACGCAACCTCAACACTATCAATACTCCTCATGGGTTATAATGGGTCACTGTCGCCCCTATTCTGATTGGTTGCTTTTGCCGACCATGAAAAACGCTTAAAGAATTTGAATTACTGTATTTCCCGGCAATTTTCTAATTGCAATTCCTATGTTGCCCGGGGGGACGGCGACAAAGCATTGTTGGGTTTTTGTTGGGTATTTTTTTTTAGAAATTTGACTTTTTTTTCAGATAATTTTTACCTAATAAAAAAAAATTTTTTGAATCATACCCATGCCGCACGGCGCGAGCCCCCAAAGATTTATTTTTGAGCGATCTTCTATATTTTCCCTTTAATTTTTAAATGATCCACTTTTTCAATACATTTAAAACGCTTTTAGACAGCTTTGATTTTCACTTTAAATTTTTATTCTTTTTAAAGCAACTCTTTTTTTTATTCACTAACTTTTAATGATTTTTCGCTGTTTTCCAGCCTTCTCGAATCGGAATACATGTTAGGCTAGTCCCCCCCCTTCTGGCGCCCAAGTCCCGCCAGGGACCTCAACACTAGGAGGGCGGTGGACTTTACACCGCATGTATAGCGCCCTCCGGGGCCACATAGATAGGGCAGTTTCACTTTAAACGGGCGAAAACGTGCGCTCCACGCGGCGAGATTCCTACATGTCGCTTTTTAAAGTTCCAAATCAAGTTAATAAACTCCCTTTTTTGGACCTTTTCTTTTGTGCCACTCATAAAAATTCTCTGAGTTATTTGATACCTAATCTTTTGTTATTTCATGAAAAAAAAACCTAAATAGATTTTAGCCAGGTTTCATTTGGATTTTGATCATAAAATCTGCTTGGTGATATATATCCGCTAGGTTTTACTCCGTCGTGCAACCATCAAACTCCCTCATTAATATATCACTAAAATTTGCTTGCCGTAATATTTCAATTTCCCAAAGAATATCTTTTTAATTTTAGTAAATTCTTTACTGAAAGTAGTGGAAAAAACAACTTCTTTTTTTCTGGGACCTTTTTTCACATTTCTTCTCTAATAAATCTTTTTGTGTTTTTCCTGTCATTTTTACTGTGGCTTGTTTAATTTGTCTATCTGTATACACCCTTTCCTTTAGTCTGTCATCAATAATTTTAGTTTGTCTGTCATATTCCTCATTATTTGTACAAGCTCGCCGAGCTCTGTAATATTCACTGTGTGGTCAGGGTGACAGCTGTCTGCTCTTAGAATAGTATTACCATGTAGTGGTTTTCTAAACAAAGTGGTAAGCACCTTGCAGTTGTCACTACCTGTTAATCTGACATCCAAGAAGGGTATGGTTTCATGTTCAACTGTATATGAAAATTCCAAATTAACATCGTTATTGTTGACATAGGAAATTAAATCTGGTATGGACACCACATCCCGACCCCATACTAGTAGGAGGTCGTCGATGTAGCGCCCATACCAGACAATAGATTCTGCAAATGGATTATGTGTGCCATAGATGACCTGCTGCTCCCACCAGGCCATCATCAAATATGCCATGGAGGGTGAAGCCGTAGCTCCCATGGGGACTCCTTGTAGTTGTAAAAAAAAATCTCCATTAAATTCAAAAAAATTATTTTGCATCAAAAAATCAATACATTCTAGGAGAAAAATTTGTACTGCATCATTGTGTATCTTATTTAGTTTTAGATGGTATTCAATAGCTACCCTTAAAGGAGATTGTGGTATTCTAGAGTATAAACTTACCACATCCATGCTTAACCATGTGTAATTTGGTTTCCAGGTAAACTCACTGAAAATTTTAAGCACAGCCGTGTTATCCTTCAGATAACCCGGGGCTCTTTGTACTAGTGGCTGTAGACAAATGTCTACCCACTTATTCAGTCTCTCACACAGGCTATTGCAGCTATACACTATAGTGGTGTAATTTTGGGGGAAAAATCCCCTTATGTGTTTTCGGGGCACCATAAAAAGTAGGGATTTGGGGATTTTTTACTTCAAAATAATTTTTCTCTTTTTCCGTTATAGCACCCATCGCTACTCCTTCCTGTAATAGTTTATTCATATTAGATCTAATTTCTTTAGTAGGGTCTTTGGTCAATTTACGGTATGTCTGTTTGTCCTCCAATATTTCTAGCACCTGTTTTTTTTATAAAGTCCTGCATCCATCACAGTAATCAGTCCCCCCTTATCAGATTTTTTTTATAATAAGATTTTTGTTTTGTTTTAATTCCTTAATTGCTATCCTCTCTTTTTGAGTTAAATTATTCATTGTTTTCCTATTGTTCTTTTTCATTAATAACTTTAGATCTCTCACCATAACAGTTTGAAAACTGTCCATAACATTAGTTCTCGCCTTCAAGGGATAGTAAAGGGGGTTACTGATACTGTGATGGATTGCGATCTCTTCTTCATCTGAAAAATTCTCTGACTGTAATTCATTAAGTGCCATTAACGATTGTTGTTCAGAAAATAATAAATCCTTATATTCATTTAGATACTCTTCATACAAAATTGTTATCTCCTTTTCCCCTAAATCTATTTCTTTCCCTCTAAAGTGTCTTTTAACTGTAACTAGCCTCACAAATTTATTGACATCTGACATGGAATCAAATAAACGGAAATGATTTGTAGGGGAGAAATTAAGTTCTTTTTTCAATACTCCAATTTGATCTTTTGTAAGAATAATGGGAGTAAGCACCACAATACTACTGTCCCCATCTATTTCTACTTGATTGATGTTCATATTGATTTATAGACTAAAGGGGACATGTATGAAAACTGTCTTGGTCTAAGACTTTCCAATCAGTGCACCCCTTTATCTTTTCAGAGAACTATATAAAATGAAAGGGGAAGTCTGATTGGTTGTTATAGGCAACAAAGAAAGTCTTAGACTAAGACAGTTTTCATACATGTGGCCCTAAATGGACATGTATGAAAAGTGGCGCTGCCTTGATAGTCATACTTCTCAGTAGGTTAGGGTAGCATGTATGTATGAAATTGTCTCACAGCACTTTATAAATGTGTCCCTTAGTGAGACACATTTTTGTGCCACTATGAAATTGACATGGATTGGTGCGACACTTTCGCACCACATTCTGTCAAGCCCCATTCATAAAGGTGTCAAATTGTACCAATCTGATGTGACACACCCCCAGAGAATTGGCACACAAAAACGGGGTGGGTCTGGCACACATGCACCAGCTATTGGCGTACAACATTTCATACATCTGCCAGTCAGGGGCTATGACAGGTTTTTTTTGACTGAAAGCATGCCAGAAAACTGGCACAGGCCCGTTCATACATGTTGCCCTGAAACAGCAATTTCCATAGTCTAACCTATCTTAAAGTAAAGAGTTCTGACTATGATAATGGTGACTTTTTCTTTCCTCTAGACATGGAGGATGCCCTCTTGTCATGGTTTCAAGTCTATATGTGAAAAGATCATGCGAGAGATCTCTGTACTGTTCATTCACATATTTTTATTACAATTAATTCACCCATAAACCATTTTTTCCAAGCTGATTAACCTAAAGTTTGATAACCTATCTTTGCTCTGAAATTCACCCACTCCCCTAACATTTTGGTTACCCTCATCAGCAACAGCTGTAGCTTAGCTTCGTCTGTCTTATACAACAATGCCTAAAACTGTATACAATATTTCATTGTCCAATCATGGCCTATAAATCTTAACTTTACATTTCTAATTGCATCACAATAATACAGTCATTTCCCTGTCCATCAAAATCATTCAGGAAATTCCATACAAATCAACTATACTTAATACACCCTCTGCAAAAGACCAGCGTGCCTTATGGAACTCTGATAAAGTAAGTGCTCATGGCTTGCTCATTCAACAAGTGACTAGATTCAGAAAACAAAGCCTAAAAAAAATTACCAAAACACTTCTAAAAAAACAAATCTCCACCTTCTGAGCATCAACATCTAACACTTTTACTATTCGGTTCTCCTCTTTTATAGAAGCTCAGTTTCACTTAGGATGCACCATGGCCTAGAGTTTAAAAACCAATCCTAAACTTAAAAATGTCCTATTACAACTTTTATAAGAAAGTTAGCAAATTAAAGGTGAACAGAGTAAAAATATATTATATCCTGTCTCCATGATTCAATTTAGCAATGAAAATAAAATAATTACCAGATGAGTAACTATAAAAGTAACTATAATCAATCCTCAAAAAACGTGTTATGATCTCAAAACTCCCACAAGTTTCCACCCTATTTGACTTCTAAATTTAAACTCAAATATTATGCAAAACTATCAGCTAATACCTACCTGTTCTCCCAAAAAGTTATGAAAAATAACTACATGCGTTTTACCATAGGACACCAGGCATCAGATAGAACCAGACATCTAACATACCTTACAGACAAAGCAAACTCACAGCAAACACCTTTTTTACTTCTTTCCAATGTGTAAATTTGATAGCAAATAGATGCTTTAGTAACCCTTACAAAACATCAACCCCTTATTCCGCAATGGTTATAGAAACCCTGGATACATTAAACCAATTCTCTTACTATTAAGTGAACACCTCAACATCACAATTGTTGGGAATTAACATATTCTACTCTCTTAAACTTTTTCTATAGCAAATTTCTCTTCTGAAATAAATCACATTTGATCCATTACCTGAGGTTACAAAAGGTTACAAATTGCATCATCCACCAGCATACTAGTAGAAGCAAACTTACACCCACTCTCCTTAATTCAAGAAGAAAAAATTAACAAACAAGTCCTTTTTCAAGTTAGCTGGACAGAAAGAACTGTATAACAAAATGCTCATACCTCTCACAGCTTAAGCATTACAATTCTCAACTCAATTTTCTCCTTTTTTCACAAATTAATCTCGCTCACCTGACAAATCCCTACCATTTTTTTCCTATTATGACAAAACACATGAAACATGGAGCAATTTTTCAAGCATTATTATCACACAACCTTCACTCCTGACAAGTGAAACACTGTTTTTTCAAACCATGGCCATTGTTGGCCATAGAAGCACGACTCACAGTAGAATGTGGAATCAAAAACATTATCTCATATTTTTTCCTCAACAAAACTCTTCTATCCTTCACATAACCCCAAGATAAATACATTGTATCTAAGAGAGACAAAATTTCCTCCATTAAAACATTTTTTTCATCCTTTAATACCATCAAAGCAATAAAGGATTCAAGCCATTAAACAACTTATCATTAGGAAATACAAACACTTATATAAATAAATATATCAATTTGGAGGAGGTTCTCCCCTAAAATAATCCAACCCCAAGGAATGAAAAACTGCTCTTTTAAGGGTCTCCAAATCAACTTTGTGTGCTTCTTACTATGAACAATATAAAAAAATTACTTTTCAGACAGTATTATAACCCCACAGGCTTTTACAAGCTTTTTCTTAACTCTTCCCCAAATTCATTACTCAACATCCTGAACTTGCTCTTTTTCTGCTGTCGATTGAGGGAATGTAGTTCCAACATTTGGTCTCGAATTATGGCTCATGGCTCTTTTTGCACCCTTCCTTAAAAAAAATTATTCAGTAAACTATAGTTACCCACAAAGTCATACAGCTCATCCTGCACAAAAATAAAAAATAAGCCATTTTACCTGCTTTGTAGAATTAACACATCAAGCAATGATTTGCTTTAACCTTGTGCATTTCATACACAAGAAAGATATATGGAGGCCATAGCTGGATACATGGACACGTCATCAATTAAAGAAATTGTGCCACCACAGAAATTTATCACCTATCCACAGGATAAAGTGGCACAATCCCTTTAACGGTAGCCAAATTCTAAGCATCCTGGAATATGATTCATAACAAAAGGTTAGAAGTTTTACTGGTCACAAAAGAAAGTTAATATATTTACAGCTGAATTTAACAACAGATTATAAAATATAGATTGCAGAAAAATACATTAACCTTTTACTACCACAGCCAGTTGTGGCCTTTCTTACACAGCACCATTTTTCAAGTCTGCTGTTTTGCTTTAAGTGGGAATAACTATTTAAATGCATTTACTTACTGTATCCATGTGATTTTGGGATTTTTTTTTTTTGTGATGCATTATTTAAGTTAGCGGTGAATTTTATTCTGGCATTTGGCAAATATAAATAACTCTGGTAATTCTTTTTTGTTTAACTGTATGTTTATTCAAAGATTTTTCAATAAACACAAACAATGACAAATGGTGTATCGTTCTTCAGTAACATAGAACTAAAGTATACAATATAGTTCGACATAACCAGGAAACATAATATCTCAAATGTCCTAGACCGTTATGTAAAGTGCTAATTACAAGCAGGAAGGTCATAATCGCGTAAGCACAGGTCAGGGCAAGGTATCAGCTCCCTTGGTCACTTAGTGGTGACACCGGTGACCTCTCAACATGGAAGGGTAGCATGAGGGATGCAGGTGGTTAGCTGATACGTTGCCCCGAATAGTGCCCATGATCCTGGGGCATTCGCCTCCCTGGATATGAACCAGAGCTACTCACAGCAATAAAGCAAAGACTTAACACAAAGACAAGATAGAGACAAGGACCAACGAAGATGGGGGGGGGCACAAGAGGTAGCAACTCACTTACCCCCAACCGGGGAGCATTTCCCATATGGCCCAGATTTTCTCAAATTGGGCCACCCTATTATGTAGAGCAGCCGTTAAGTACTCCATACGGCGAATTTCCCCCACTCTCTTCACAAGGTCAGAACCAGAAGGGGGGGCTCGTCTGCTTCCATCTACCTGATATCAGGCATCTAGCGGTTGTGAGGACATGCAGCATAAATCTGGCTTTAACCTTGGGAAGACCCTTGACAGGCCCACTCAGTAGGTATATCAGCAGATCTAGGGGGATCTCCACCTCCAGAACCCTGCTCAGAAGATCCTTTACTTCCCTCCAAAATGGCTGCAGAACCGGGCAATCCCAGAATATGTGGGGAAGGGTGCCTGTGGCATTGCCACATCTCCAACAGACCGATGGGGTTTGGGGAAACCATTTGTGGAGGAGGTCAGGTGTGTGATACCAGTGAAGAAGAATCTTGTACAGATTCTCTTTTTGTGCCACACACACTGATGATCTGGCCACAGCCCTCCAGATGGTCTGCCATGTGGTGATGGGAACCTGCTTGCCCAAATAGGCCTCCCATTTTGCCATATATTTGTGAGTTATGGGCTCCCCACCCGGAGCATCACCCAAAAGCGTGTATATAGAAGAAATTAAACCTCTAGTTGATACCCCGCTCTTGCACAGATACTCAAAGGTGGTAGGGGGTGACAGAACTGAGGTACCATAGAGAGAGGATAGTAGGTGGCTGATCTGGAGGTAGTGAAATCGGGAGGAGGCTGGGAGACCATGTTCCTCCTGGAGAGCTTCATAGGGAAGCAGCCTCCTGTCCCTAAACCCTGCAATGTCCGCGAAGCGGAACAAATCACGCCCCAGCCATGGCCGAGCAAAAAACCCCGAAGAACTGTGGGGTAAGAGAGGGGTGCATAGAAACTAAGTCATGGGAGAAGCCGGAAAAGCCAGATGAAACTGTTCCCTACATGTCTGCCAGAAGTTGTGGGTGAACCTAATCGGGCCTAACATAGCGGTCCTACAAGGGAGGGACCTAGAGTGCCAGAGGAATGAGTTCGGGTGGATTGGGGCTAACCAAAGTCTCTACACCTCCATCCATTTTGCATAAGACCTTAAAGCCGACCATGCCGGGATTCGACGAAGCTGGGCCGCCCAATAGTAGGGAAGGAAATTGGGTTCTGCTTACTCGTCACCAATACGTCCTTAGCTACTCTGTGCCTACCCTGCGACCAAATAAAGTGTAGGGAAGCTGCTTGAAGGGACCTCAGCTCTCTTCTAGGGATAGGTATTGGGAGTGTCTCAAATAAGTACAGTAATTTAGGGAGGATTGTCATTTTGACTGCGTTGATCCTGCCAAAGAAGGAGATAGTCAGGGGATGCCATTTACCTAGAAGGGACTTTAACTCCCTAAACATTGGCGGGAAGTTGGCCTGGTAGAGGGTGTCATATCTATCCGTAATCATAACACCTAAGTATCTGAGGGACTGGGTAACTCTGGTAATTTTAATTGACCTAAAATGGGTAAGGGTATTTTGATTTCATGTCAGATAGTGAGAAAAACATGCATATTTGTCTTTTTATATATTCTATGTAAACTTTGGGTATCAATTGTATAAATATGTGTAAATATAAGTATATATATATATAGTGCCTTGCAAAAGTATTCGGCCCTCTTGAACTTTCAAACTTTTGCCACATTTCATTTTTCAAACATAAGGGTATAAAATTTAATTTTTTGGGGTGAAGAATCAACAACAAGTGGGACACAATTGTGAAGTGGAACGCAATTTATTGGATATTTTAAACTTTTGTAAAAAAAAAAAAAAAAAATGAAAAGTGGGGCGTGCAATATTATTTGGACCCTTTACTTTCAGTACAGCAAACTCACTACAGAAGTTAGTGAGGATCTCTGAATGATTCAATGTTGTCCTAAATGACTGATGATGATAAATATAATCCACTTGTGTGTAATCAAGTCTCCGTATAAATGCACCTGCTCTGTGATAGTCTCAGGGTTCTGTTTAAAGTACAGAGAGCATTATGAAGACCAAGGAACACACCAGGCAGGTCCGTAATACTGCTATGGAGAAGTTTAAAGCCTGATTTGGATACAAAAACATTTCCCAAACTTGAAATATCCCAAGGAGCACTGTGCAAGCGATCATATTGAAATGGAAGGAGTATCAGACCACTGCAAATCTTCCAAGACCCGGCCGTCCCTCTAAACTTTCATCTCAAACTAGTAGAAGACTGATCAGAGATGTAGCCAAGAGGCCCATGATCACTCTGGATGAACTGCAGAGATCTACAGGTGAGGTGGGAGAGTCTGTCCATAGGACAACAATCAGTCGTCCACTGCACAAATCTGGCCTTTATGGAAGGGTGGCAAGAAGAAAGCCATTTCTCAAAGATATCCATAAAAAGTCTAGTTTAAAGTTTGCCACAAGCCACCTGGGAGACACCAAACAGGTGGAAGAAGGTGCTCTGCTCAGATAAAACCAAAATCGAACTTTTTGGCCACAATGCAAAACGACATGTTTGGCGTAAAAGCAATACAGCTCATCATCCTGAACACATTATCCCCACTGTGAAT
>JAODAL010063617.1:0-19153 GCA_025379985.1 Phyllomedusa bahiana
AGATGGCCCCCGCCGCACCTTAAAACCCGCTCTGTTTTCCCACATACTGGCCAGGCGGGAAAAGCTTCTCCCTAAAAACCCGGGCAAGTTGGGCCCACACATCCGTTTGGTGCCCAGTATCCAGCGGATCTTCTAAAAGGGTGGCAGAGGCGTCCAAGTGGGGCCCACCCCCTTTGGTTCAGGGGTCTGCTCCGGTCCTGCTGCTGCTGCGACTGCCCCCTCACTAGGCGGTGAAGGAAGCTGCCACATGACTCCAGACTTATTGCTGCTGATGGAGCGGTATGCTCCTACACCCCCCCTTTCCCCCCACACCCGGCAGTATCGGGAGCGCGAAGAACCCCCCGGTCAGACCTGCAGAGGAGGGACGAGCGCACAAGGCGCGGCCAACTGACTACGGAGGATTTTCCCTATAATTTGAATTTGTCCCCCCTCTAAATAGCGGGGAAAAAAGCTCCCTTTTTGGCCCGGAAGCGGGGTCCAAAAGGGTGGAGACCCAGAAGTCACCCCTCGCCGGGGATGCTACTATTCGCTGTCCCTAGCAAGGCAAATCTAGCTCGGGCCTCTGCCAAAATGACTCCAGGGGCTCCCTGCCCCCCACTCCACTGATACTCCCACGTGCTGCGGTCATTGCCTCGTCTTCCTCACTCCATCTACCTCCTCCATGCTCCTGCTCCTCGTCTCTTGTCACCTGGGTAGAAAATACTATTTTCAAGACAAGGCTTCGCTCCAATGTCCTCCTCCTCTTCCCTCCATTTCGGGCCCCCGGGACCATGGGGCCCGGAATGTATCGCCCGTCTCCACCCCCTGCCCAGACAGTTTTTTCAGCTCTTTTCCCAGGCATAAAGCGGGGAAATGACGTTATTATCCCGTAGTCTGGGATGAAAAATAAAACGTGGCCCCCCCAAATGGCCTCAACAAAGGGCAGGGTCACGCATGAGCTGCATGGCTGACATCAAAGTGTTACACAGGGGAGTACTTCCTGTCGCCTGGATCATCAAAAAAAATCGTTTATGGCCTTCTCTGTTCATACAGTCGGTCCACATGTGCGAGGTGGATTCCAACGGGTGGAAACATCGCATATCAGAGTGTGTTGGGGGAGGCCCATTCTGCGCGCAACTACGAGGAGGTGTTCCTGGCTTTGTTTAAGGATGGCTGAAGTGCATGCTTCAGTTTCCTGGCCATTTTCAGAATCTACTGAAGATCGGTGGTAGACTTCAGAACATTTTCACAACCAGATGGAACACATGCGCCATGCTGGGCGCGATGGACCATCCGTCCTCGGTGCAGCCGTGGACACCATGTTACTCCCATTGTCCGTCCCATGGTTCGATTTTGCAGTTGCGTGGAGGAAAGCCAACCACATCGATTTTCTTGCTGCATAACGCGGAGCAAGTTCCTCCCTGTGTGACCTTCATTCGCCGAGGGCAAGCCAGGTGTAGACTGCGAGACACCGCTGTGCCCATACACATGTGGTATGATGGAGCAGTTACTTGTGGAGGCTGAGATGCGTGGTTGGTGGTGGTGGTGGTGGGGGGAAGACGAAGGGGGACATTGGGCGCAGAAGCCCGCAATTTGACAAACGTGGAGGAGGAAAGCTGGCGTTCTCCTGTCCAAGTTGTTGGTGTGGCCTGGGCAGGAAGCACATTCACCCAGTGGGCGTAAAGGACATTGTTTACTGGCCTGACGCTAGTTACAGCTCCGGACGTCCGTGCGCCGTGGCACCTTGGAACAAACCGATAAGCTCCAAGGACATGGCCCCACTTCAGTTTACATATTTTATGAAGTGCTGGTACTGCCTTTTTGGAAAAATAATTTACGGCTTGGAACTCTCCGCCATTTGGATCAGCACAAGCCATTAGTTCTCTGAATGGTGCAGGTCACCATTTGGACAAGGGAGGGACTGCAGCACCAAACAACTTGGAAGGAGCGATGGTCAGTTCTGCACTTGGATGGTTGGACGCATACTGTTGTCTTTTGCAATCGCCACGCTGAACGACTGCTGGCGCCATGTGTAGCGCGGAGCAGGAGCACCTGGACGGGAAGATGAGGGCTAAGGAATACAGTCCCTTCTGCAGAGGAGGTCGGTTGAGCTTGATGGCTGCAATGGCATGCGTGCCACTGGGCGCTGCTTGCTGCTGTTGCTGCGGTGGCAGGATGGACCACCACATCTGAGCCACGTTTCTTCCCAGGACACAGGATGGTGACGCTGCATGTGTTGACGCAGGGCCGTGGTTTGCCAACGTTTGCTCCCTGGCCACGCTTCACTTTTCTGCCCACAGATTCTACTTATACCATATTCGGGCTCCTCCGCGTTGTTTAGCAAAGAACTGCCTCACAGCCGGAGTAGCAGATTTTACCGGCAACGCTCCGCACGGAGTGGACTACTGCCGCCGCTGCCTCCGCTGTGCCCCTGTGCCGGCTACTTTCTTGGACCTGCGGAAGCGGGTTTTTTACCTCGTGCCGCTTCGGCTCCCGACCTCTACATGCTGCTATCCTGCTGACGCACGGCCACACAAAACTCACTTGCTGGGCTGCGCCGTGCCTGACGCGCAAGCTGCGGCCTCTCTCCTGACGATGATGAAGCCTTGCCTCACCCGGGCTCCCAAGTGCGGTCGGTACTCATCATTTTTGTGTTTCATGTCATGCTGTCCTCATCCCCGGGGTCTTGGTAGCCGAGGTGACCTCTCACAACATGACCCCATCCCATCTCCAATTTTACTTTCCCGCCTACTGCAAGAAGCAGGGGTATTGGCCCCATTTCTTCGTCCCAAGTAGTGCTGACTGCCCTCCTCAAATTGTTACCCTGCTATATAGTGACGCTGAGCCCGACCACATAGTAGATCCTGGCTAGGGAACCGGGGGGACAGGGGGGGCTGAGGACAGGTGGGGGCCCGCTGACTCACCCCCGGGGCCCTCCCAAAACTAAGGGTTGTTTCTGAGTTCCCACCGACTTT
This sequence comes from Phyllomedusa bahiana, assembly GCA_025379985.1. Taxonomy (NCBI): domain Eukaryota; kingdom Metazoa; phylum Chordata; class Amphibia; order Anura; family Hylidae; genus Phyllomedusa; species Phyllomedusa bahiana. The sequence continues at coordinate 2,955 of JAODAL010063617.1, forward strand.
TGGTGGGGTTGTCGAGTCATCGGGAGGGGGGTGACTAGTAAACCCAATCAAAAAACCTTGGGTTGCTGAAAACACAGGGCCGCTAGATGACAGCGGCAGTTGTGGCCTCACGAGTGACCCCGGGTGCGACGTCCCTTGCTGGCTGGACCGGGGCTTTCAGGAATGTTTTTGCCTCTGCCACTCGCGGTGAGAGCCTGCCCCCTCTCTGTTGACATTTGTTTGTTCTAAATGTACAGACACGTTTGTAAAAGTATCTGTATATGAAAATACACACCCTGTATTTGACCCCAAATGAACCACAAAGAAGCTTGGGAAAAAAAACCTTGGATAAAAATTGCGCTCCAAAAAAGGGGCGGGAAAAAAATTGACTTGTTGTGCCTTTTAAAAATCTGTGTATTTTTTGAATATAAAAGCACAAACAGGCTTAATTAACCTTGGTATGAATTATGTACAGAATTTTTTGTGGGGGAAAAACAAAATTTCCCTTTTTTCTGGTACAACGCAGAAAAATTTAGTTAACCTTTGGGTGTAAATTGGCAAAAGAATTGAGCCCCCAAAATACTAGCTTTTTGCGTGTTACAATGGGTGTTTTTTTACGCTACACAACAAAAGGAAAACTTGTAATTAACTTTGTTTGTGAATTTTGCTACAGGAAAAATTATTTTTTGGGGGTTGAAATAAAAAGTTTTCTTTTAGTACCAAGCAGCGAACAACGCTTATTAACCCCCGGATGTAAATTTCGCAAAAGAAATTTAGCAGCCAAAAAAGAAGTGGTATTTGTATTGTAAAAACGCTGTTTTTTTAAATGAATACAACAGAACGGTTAGATCCCCCCCTTTGGGTATTTATGTGCTGTGAGCAGATAGGATTAAATGTATATGAGCACAGTGGACACAACTGGATTCGTCCAATACCCCACAAAATCAGAAATAGAAGTTAAGAGAAGCAGTCTCTGAGACAAGCAGGACACCCCAAAAATCGCTGTATAAAAATCAGTTCTTTGTAAGAGCTATCCAATCAGCCGCAGCGCACCCTTTCCCCGATGAGCACAGTGGAGCGGTTTGGCTCCCGCGTCGCGCCGGACTTATATAGTGCGGTGCGTCACAGAATCCCCCCGGTCTTGATTGGCTTCACCCCTTTCAATGTCATGCAGGCTATGCCCTTCTTCCTCCCAGAGTTCTTTGCCCCCCTGTAAGCCATGTGCTCGCAGCCATTTTTTATCAAACAAAAGCAACTTCGTTCACCGAAAGTTTTTTTTGAAAATTCTAAACGAATTCCACTTCGTTAGAATCAATTCGCCCATCTCTAATCATGATGCGCTGAGTAGCTCCTGCCATGTGGCCACCAACTATGTCTTCCCAAGACTTTTGACCCCCCGACGCTAAAATGAGCAAGCTACACTGCATAAAAGTAAGTTTATGAGTATATGGATGTGATTGTATGTACAGTTGAAAGCAGACGTTTATATACACTATATAAAAATACACATATGCATGTTTTTCTCACTATCTGAAATGAATTCAGAATAAACCTTCCTTATATTTGCCAAATGCCAGAAAAATGAGAGCGAGAATTTTTTAAGGCATTTTTATTACTTTCTGCAAAGTCATAAGTTTACATACATTAGGATTACTCTGTCTTTAAACAATTTGGGACCGCCCATATGTTGATGTCATATCTTTCGAAGCTTCTGATTGGTTTATTGGCAACATCTGAGTTAGTTACAGACACAGCTGTGGATGTATTTTTTTATGCACACCAGAAACACACTTCTTGTGTGTATAACATGATGGGAAAGTCTAAAGAAATTAACCAAGATATCAGGAAGGGAATTGACTTTGTAGAAAGAAATAAAAATGCCTTTAAAAATTCTCTCTCTCTCATTATTCGGCATTTGGCAAATATAAATAATTTTGGTTCCTAATTGACCTAAAACGGGGAAGGTTTATTCTGATTTCATGTCAGATAGTGAGAAAAACATGCAGATGGGACTTTTTATATAGTGTATGTAAACTTCTGGTTTCAACTGTATATATGTGTGTTTAGGTGTAGGTAATGTGTGTGTATGAATATATATGTGTGTGTGTGAGTGTGTGTCTACTAAAGTGACCAATATTCAGTGCATCAGGTTCTGATGAATAGCTCTAGGAAGGCTCTAGAAACGCATAGTGTGATAAGTATGGATACTTGTTTTTAGAACAATTTGTTTTTTTAAATGTAATATGTGTTTTTATTCAAATATAGTAGGTTTAATTATTACCTTAGTGTTTTTTTTACATATACTTTTGAACCTTACAAGTAATAGTTGTCTAGTGATTTGAAAGCACATCTCTGCTTTGTCTCCTATCAAATGGACTAGGAGTACTCCTAATCCACTTTGGAATTTAAACCATTGCACTACAATCAATATTTCCACCATACAGTGATAATACAGTGGTAGATATCAGTGTACACAGTCTCTGCAGACGTTTAAGTGACTACAGTGCAGTTACATCTACATTTAGGGACTCACCGGAGACATCTTCTATGACTGGAATTTTTCTTTTTCCCTTCTCTTCTCAATCTTGTCCAGAACACCATGATGACTTCTCCCGGCCACGACTCATCCCTGCAAAATTTATGACACAAAAGTCTTAGAATTCAATTTTTTTTCAGCACTTCCCTACCTGTGGCCACCTCTGATCAAACTCCACATGGGGTGATAGGAGGGGAGGTTATGTGGTGATAGGTGCAGAAGTTATGGGGTGATAGGTGGGAAGGTTATGGGGTGATAGGTGGAGGTGAGAGGACTATGGGGTAATAGGGGGAGAGGTTATGGGGTGATAGGTGGGAAGGTTATGGGGTGATAGGTGGAGGTGAGAGGACTATGGGGTAATAGGGGGAGAGGTTATGGGGTGATAGGGGGTTGTATTTTGTGTTGGCACTAGGATGCATAACACAATGGTGGTGCGTGGTGAGAGAGCGGAGTACACAGCACAGCTTACAATCTCCTTGGGGGAGGATGGGAAGGACCATCCCCTAGGAGATTGTGCTACAGCTATGGTCTGTACCCCCCAGACTCATATTGTGTAGGTTGAACTCTGTACCCACCACCCCCAGAAGATCAGCCACAGGCATGATCTTCAGGGGGTTCAGGAGATGGTGTTTAGTACTGTAATTTTTTTTAATGTTCTTATATTTATACAGGTTTCTACTATGTCGGGCTCATTGGATTATTTCAGACCAACGTTGGATTGATTTGGTGTTGGGGAGTGTTAATTTAAATAAAAGGTTTTTGTGCAATTTGTGTCTGTTTTTTTCCATTTAATTTCAGTTTTAGTAATGGAGGATCTGACAAACACTTCTCCATTACTAGCGCTCGGTCTTGGTTTCAGCCAACAGTAGTTTTTGTCACCCAAAGGCTGACACTAACCCTGTCTCACTATTATCCCAGTACCTAATGCACCAGGGATACTGGGAAGAGCCAGGTTACCGTCAGAAGCGGACCCTCTAATGTGACGGTCTACTTCTGGGGTAGCTGCGGGCTAGTATTTTTAGAGTGGGAAGGGATCAGTGTTAATGGACCTTCCCATTCTAATAGTATCAGGCTGCAGCTGTCGGTTTTACCTTGGCTGGTTATGTAAAATGAAGGGACAGCACATAATTTTTTTTTTTTTTTAAATGCACTCACCTCTCCTGCTGCTGTCATCTTGGCTCTTCACGCTGCTCTGCTGGGAGAGGGGGCAGAGCTTTATGGCTCCTGATAAGGCCCCCCCCCCCCTCCTCCCAGAAGTGTTCTGGGGCTCCTTGCTCTGATAACTTCATATGCAGGAAGCTATTACAGCATCTCAGCGCAGTCAGTGACTTCAGGGCAGCATCTCTTGACGCTGCCCTGATGCCACTTATAATACAAAGAACTTCTGGCCGCCCAACCCGGGAGGATTGACAAGTATGGTCTAGTGTACACTATTTTCTCCACCATTCTCAATGAAACATGCACATGATAAGTATTTTTTTTTTTTTTATGGAGTGGGGAGGGGGGCCCATTGAAAAATTTGCTATGGTACCCTTACATGTCTATATACACCCCTGGCTATAGAGCTGGGTGGGAGGCCGTTCCTGCGCTCCAGGACAGGGTTTTGATAGGTCTCTGGAGGCCTATAAAAAGTCTGTTACTCCAGGTGGTCAGGGGGTGTGGTTGCGATCTGGAGTTGGTGCAGCAGAAGAGCTGAGGAGACGGTTTTGGCCTCCAGACTGACATTGAGAATACTGTTGTTTTGTGGTGCTCGGTGGTAGGCCAGACCACTGGTAGAGAGGGTCTCTATAGGCATTGAGTCATTGGCCAGAAGGCCTATGATTTGATTTGTTTCTGTTTATGTGTTTAACCGTGCCTGAGAAATAAAGCTGTCTGAGGCCCATAAATATACTATGTGATCCGAGTGCCGTGTTTACCGTGTGCCATATCCACTGACCAGAAAGTGGTGATCCCGCTAAAGTAAGTTAATTAATCCCTGGTTACTATCCTACTCTCCCTTTCAGATTGGACAGAAAGCAGGGAGTGACGTGAGTGTTATCTCTAACAAGCAAAGCAGATTACCTCGTTGACGACTGCCCACTGACTATAGACGGTGGGCGGTGCAGGTCTTCTTTCTGCAGCGACGTCTAAGGAAGTTTAGCAGCTCCCAGCACCGCAGCTATGCTAGGAACAGTTAACAGGCCTACTCCTAGAGCAGGGGTCCTTAAACTTTTTAGACCGGGGGCCAGTTCACGGTCCCTCAGACCATCGGAGGGCCGAAATATAGTTTTTAAAAAAAGTTTTACTTTGTGGGTCGATACAATTACAGTGATACCCAATTATATTGAATTAGGTCCCCCAAGAATAGGTATTTAGGTCCCCCAGCAGACTATGAATTAGGTCCCCACAGACATGGTAATTAGGTCCCCCAGCAGACGTAGGTGAATTTAGGTCCCCCAGCAGGTCTGTAGGTAGAATTAGGGCCCCCAGCACGTCTGTAGGTAGAATTAGGGCCCCCAGCAGGTCTGTAGGTAGATTTAGGGCCCCAGCAGGTAAGTAGGTAGATTTAGGGCCCCCAGCAGGTCTGTAGGTAGATTTAGGGCCCCCAGCAGGTCTGTAGGTAGAATTAGGGCCCCCAGCAGGTCTTAGGTAGAATTAGGGCCCCCAGCAGGTCTGTAGGTAGATTTAGGGCCCCCAGCAGGTCTGTAGGTAGAATTAGGGCCCCCAGCAGGTCTGTAGGTAGATTTAGGGCCCCCAGCAGGTCTGTAGGTAGAATTAGGGCCCCCAGCAGGTCTGTAGGTAGATTTAGGGCCCCCAGCAGGTATATGTAGATTTAGGCCCCCAGCAGCGTAGTGATTAGGGCCCCCAGCAGGTCTGTAGGTAGATTTAGGGCCCCCAGCAGGTAGGTAGGTAGATTTAGGGCCCCCGGCAGGTGTGTAGGTAGATTTAGGGCCCCCCGCAGGTGTGTAGGTAGATTTAGGGCCCCCGGCAGGTGTGTAGGTAGATTTAGGGCCCCCAGCAGGTCTGTAGGTAGATATAGGGCCCCCAGCAGGTGTGTAGGTAGAATTAGGGCCCCAAGCAGGTCTGTAGGTAGATTTAGGGCCCCCAGCAGGTCTTTATGTAGCTTTATGGCCCCCAGCAGGTCTGTAGGTAGATTTAGGGCCCCAGCAGGTGTAGTTAGAATTAGGCCCCCAGCAGGTGTAGGTAGAATTAGGCCCCCCAGCAGACCTAGGTAGAATTAGGGGCCCCAGCAGACGTAGGTAGAATTAGGCCCCCCAGCAGGTAAAGATAATTAAAAAATAAAAAACTGACATCACTCACTTACCTGGCTCCTCGCCGCTGTAGCTGCTCCCGGGCTTCTTCTTCGGGCGGCGTGACATCACCAGGCCGCGCCGCAGCATGATGACGCTCACGCCGCCCGTGCTGTGGACTCTGGTGAGGCGCATCCTTCCTGCACCTCACCAGAGTACTCTGCAGAGCGGAGAGCCCCTGCTCTCCGCAGAAGCATCGATCTGTATGTGCGTCCGGCGGACACACATACAGTTAGTCCCGGCGCCGCTGCCATCACCGATCGCTAAGGTCCTAAGCCGGTACCTTCGGTATTGACTTAGGACCCTAACGATCGGCATCGGCGGGGACGACTGTGGGTGGGGGACACTCTGCAGCGGACGGGACGTGCCTGAGGGCGGACACTTACAATATATGGGAGGTGTCTGTGAGGGCAGAGGGCGGACATTCTGCGTATACATTGCACAGTGTCCGCCCTCTGCCACTCACTGGCACCTCCCATATATGTAGTGTCGCCTCAGGCACCTCCTTGGCGCAGATGTCCGCCCTCAGACACCTCCCTTGCGCTGCAGAGTGTCCGCCCCCCGAAGCTGGCCCCTGCTGTCGCCTGGCTCGCAGTGGTTTTCATATTACCTGTCACCGCCCACGCCACCTCCCATCATGTGGGAGGTGCTGTGGCCGGTGACAAGTGATGTGAGGCAGCGCGACAGCAGGGGCCAGCTTATAGAGCGCACAGTAACTCAGAGGACTGTGGCTCTGCCGCTGCCACCACTGGTGCCGCAGGTGGCAGCGGCGGGCTGGATAAAAATCCTCGGCGGGCCGCATACGGCCCGCGGGCCGTAGTTTGAGGACCCCTGTCCTAGAGCATTCTCTGTAAGCGCTGGGAGGTGGAGGAAACCTAAGATCCCCAGCTCTCAATCCTTTGATAGCCGTGGTCTGTGACTGCGGCATAATCAAAGGGCATTTTCCTGCTCCATCGGGTGATCCATCCCGGTGAGCCGAAAGAGCCCGAGGAATGTCTGTGCAGTCAGGCCTGGGATACCTCCAGGGCTGTCTGTATAGGAAGCCTGCAGTCAGGGCACATTGTGTACTGTCCTGACTGCAGCCTGTGTCATACAGACACAGAAAGTAAAGTATTAGCATATATGAATATATGAATATGCTAATACATTACTAAGTGTAAAGAAAAATTGTAAAATAGTTATCCCTACATGGGATTATAAAAAAAATAATAAAACGTAATGATGTGTAGAAAAAAATAAATAAAATAATAAATATTTAAAGAAAAATAATTGTGCATACATTACACACACACACACACAAAAAAAACAGCTGTCACATCAGAGGAGGTGCAGTGGGCCCTGACTGCCACCCAGCTCACTGTCCCTGCCTACTTGGCATGCTGCCATAAGTGGCAGACCCCAACTGGACAACAAGCCCTATGCTACTATGTGTGGGGCCATCAGGGAAATGCAGAGTCAAACAGTCCGGGTGGGACAGGAACATCAAAGCCAAGAATCAGAAACTAGAAGGATAACAGGAGGCAAGCCAAGGGTCAAACACAGATGATAACGCAGTACAGAATCAGAAGTCAGAAACGTAGTCAAGGTGCAAGCCGGGGAAGCGCAACTGATAACCTTTCTCAGGCAAATACTGACAGTACCGAGCAGGTTTAAATGAGGAGCCCGGACCCCGCCCCAGCAGCCGATTGGTGCGGCCTCCGGGCCCTCCTATTGGCCAGTGCGACCCTCTGACCTGATTAGAAGCTGAGCTGTCACTCCTAGACACATCAGCCCAGTCTCTCCCTGGGTGTGTCGACTGACCAGAGGGATTAACCCCTGCAGCGCCTTGTTGCTCCACGGCAGAAACGTGTGCCGTGACAACAACCATATACATATTAGGTATACACACAACTGTAACAAACTGGTTATTTAGTTTAAAATGTAAATGGTGTAAAACAAATTCTACAGTAATTTATATGTAAACTCAAACTATGCTCCCAAAAAGTACAACTTCTCCCGCATAAAATAAGGCCTCATACAACTGCGTCATTGGAAAAAAAAAAGTTACAAAGTTGAAACGCAAGGATGCAAAAACTAAAAAAATGTGCTGGTCATTAAGGTCTTTTCAGGCCTAGGCTTAAGGGGTTAATTACGTTTGATTGTTTACTTTGAGCTCTGTAGCCTTCTGTACTATTGATTACATCTCCTAAAGTCATGTCACTGAAATTTGAAGAGCTGGGAATATGGAGCTGATATGCTAATCACTGCTATAGAACCACCCACAGCCTAACCAGAAAGTAGGAGGAAGTGTGTCCCTGAGGCTGCCTGTGGCTCTGTGAAATGGCATGATGCGACAACCCCTTTAAGGCAGGGGTATCATTTTCACCAAGTGACACATTATGGTTACCCTAAAAGGGCCATTGTGTGCCACATGGTCAGTAGAAAGGTAAGATGTTCCGTAAGGTTGTAAAATAACCAACCCCTTTCTCCTCTTTCTACCATGTAGAATGACTAAGGTGGTTAGGACTATCAGAGCTGTGCCACCATCCGTGAGTTACTGAATGGTGCCCACTCCCTGTGCTGGTGCTGCTGCCTGTGCTAAGCACTGGATGCACCCTCCAGGGTAAATGGAAAGCTTGTCCTTCTCCCTTTGCACCTTTTCCATCCCTGCTCACTATGTCTAAGCTCTTGCAGGACATATACCTGTAAAATGATGTGGCAGGCCAATCAGCCGCGAGCCTTGAGTTTGACATGTGCTGTAAGAGGTTCAAAAATCTTATAGCATCTCAAAAGCATTTAACGTTTAACATTTGTCATTCTGCTTCTTTGTTTACCCCACTGAAATTTTTTGTTGGAAAGGTGAAATGAATTCAGGTGCAGGTGCCTGTGATGTGAGTGTGCAGCTCGTTGAGTCAGAATGAGAAAAACAACCGTAATTGTTCTCATTAGGCTTCTGAGTCGTAGCGCGAGACACGATGGACAGACCACTGCGTTGATGCACTAATGTTTTAATCACCATAACCTTAAGGAACGCGTCATGCTGCTTTAAAGGTTTTTTAGCTGCTATAATTTCTAACAATTACACATTTGTTCGGAGGATCTGGCAATTTCCATCCTACGGTGTCGATAATTATTGTCGTCCTATGGGTTTTGCTTCTGTACGGAAGAACATCGAATTTCGAGCCATCGTTTTTTTTTGGGTAAATGAAAAGTTCGCATATTATTTGTATGTGCGCATTTATATATTAGAAGAAAATGCCGTGATCTCTAACTCGAATCTTTATTATGAACACTTTTTTTTTTACATTTTTGGAAGTGTATTTATTTAATTTTTTTGTGAATGTAGGAAAAAAAATATGTTGCACTTTTAATACAAATCATGAGCTACACACAATTGTCTGGCATTTCACTTTTTAGTTTTGTTGTGAACATTTTTTAGTTTTTTGGGTTTTTTTTAAACAAAGAATTCTTATTAATTCGTATTTTTAACAAAACAGGATAAGGGATACAAACAGTAGGGATAGTGGGTTAAACAGGCCCACAATAACAATAGCCATATGACATGAATGATCTCTTTAACTCCCCCACTGGCGATTTTAGATATCTCGCTGACTGATCTCCCTACTCAGTTTAGAACAGTTCTCCATCATATTTTGTTAGCTACAAGGCTTTCAGTAGCTTTACATTGGAAGTCTCCTCTGACGCCGACTATCACGGAGGTGGTTGACAGGGTCAATTTTCACTACCGTTGTGAAACCTCACTTTCAATTCCCCCACATTTGGTTGCAAAAACTAGAAGTAAATAACCAAGTGGTTAGACTCTAAGGGCGACATGTATGAATCCCGCCTAGTCGGAGCGCACGTTTCCGCTAGTTTTCTAGCGGAATTTGCGCCTCATGTATGTCGGCGCCGAGGTGCGCTCATACATGCGGTGTAAAGTCCGCCGCGCCTCGCCAGTGTGTGAGGCGCAGTGTGGGACTTAGGCGCAGTGCGGGGCTGCGCCTAAGATTCGCCGCCCGAGGTAGTGCGATCATACATGCCATGTAAAGTACACCGCGCCTCGCCAGTGTGTGGGCGCAGTGCGGGACTTAGGCGAGAAGGGACTGAGCCTCATATTCGCGTCGAGGAGGTGCGCTCATACATGCGGGGAAAAGTCCACCGCGCCTCGCCAGTGTGTGTATGATCAATAATATGGGGGTAACGAAAAAAAATATTAATTCAATAAAATCATGTTTATTTCTTTATTTTCGCTAGCCAAGGATCAATAGTATGGGTGTAACAAAAATAAAGAAATAAACAGGATTTTATTGATTTAATATTTTTTTTTCTTTACCCCAATAGTATTGTTCATTTTATATACACATCGGTACAACTTCTGTAGTCTTATCATTTGATTTCGGCCATGTACAGTTTTATTCCAGAACACCCAAAAGAGCGTCGCTCGCTCTCCCATTGGTCCAAATAACCGCGCCTCTTTTAAGTTAGCCAATCACAAACAGAGCTGGCTCTGAATTTCTTTTCCCATAGAACTCTATGAGAAAGTAGCTCGCGCTCTGATTGGCCGGGATAGCCAAGCCCCCGCTAGCTCAACCAATCAGCTCTTTTCTGCCTTTTTACTGTATTTTGAACTGTCCCGCCTTTGAATATGATTGGTCAATTCTTCTCCATAGGTTTTAATGGGTCTCTGTCGCTCCTATTCTGATTGGTCAATACTCCTCCATAGGTTAGAATGGGCCACTGTCGCTCCTATTCTGATTGGCTGGTTTATGCCGACCAATGAGAAGAGCTTAAACAATTTGAATTACTGTATTTCCCGGCAATTCTCTCTATTGCAATTCCTTATGTTGCGCCGGTCTCGGCGACAAACGCGTTGTTAGGGATTTAACTGATTTATTTTTAGAGAAGGTTTCAGCTCTTTATCTTTATTCATACTCCATGCCGCACGGCGCAGAGCGCCGAGATTGCATTGCGCCGATCTCTCAATAGACTACAATGGGAGAAGTAGCTCGCACTCTGATTGGCTGGGATAGCCAAGCCCCCGCTAGCTCAGCCAATCAGCTCTTTTCTGCATTTTTACTGTATTTTGAACTGTCCCGCCTTTGAATATGATTGGTCAATATTTCTCCATAGGTTCTAATGGGTCCCTGTCGCTCCTATTCTGATTGGCTGGTTTATGCCGACCAATGAGAAGAGCTTAAACAATTTGAATTACTGTATTTCCTGGCAATTCTCTCTATTGCAATTCCTGATGTAGCGCCGGTCTCGGCGAAAAAATGCGTTGTTAGGGATTTAACTGATTTATTTTTAGAGAAGGTTTCAGCTCTTTTTCTGAGAATATTTTACACTTAATATAAATGATTTTTTTTATCATACTTCATGCCGCACGGCGCTGAGCGCCGAGATTGCATTGCGCCGGTCTCTCCATAGACTACAATGGGAGAAGTAGCTCGCGCTCTGATTGGCTGGAATAGCCAAGCCACCGCTAGCTCAACCAATCAGCTCTTTTCTGCATTTTTACTGTATTTTGAACTGTCCCGCCTTTGATTTTGATTGGTCTATATTTCTTCATAGCTTAGAATGGGTCCCTTTCGCTCCTATTCTGATTGGCCGACATAGCCAAGCCCCCGCTAGCTCAACCAATCAGCTCTTTTCTGCATTTTTACAGTATTTTGAACTGTCCCGCCTTTGATTTGATTGGTCAATTCTTCTCCATAGGTTTTAATGGTTCCCTGTCGCTCCTATTCTGATTGGTTGGTTTATGCCGACCAATGAGAATAGCTTTCTGATTTGAATTACTGTATTTCCCGGCAATTTCCAATATACTAATTCTTGATGTTGCGCCGTTCCAGATTTTTGTAAAGTGATTTTTTTTTATTTATTTTTTATTTTTGAGGTTTGAGCTCTTTTTCTGAGAATGTTTTACGCCTTTATAAAGGCGATTTTTTGGGAATCATACTCCATGCTGCACGGAGCTGAGCGCCGAGATTTCTTTTGCGATCTTCTATGTTTCCTCGCATGTTCCGTTCTCGGTTCACTTCGCCTCCGCCGGAGCATTTAGACCAAAATCAACCAGGTCTGCCTGTCGGAGCTGTCGAGCGCTGCATTGCGCCACACTTTGCCGACTCGCCATCGTACATGCCTCGGAGTTTTCAAGCGTGCCGCGTCCCGCCCCGGAACGCCTACAGCGCGCCCATTACACGCCCCTTCATGTTAGGCGCAGCCGAAAGTGGCGAACGCTGCGCCTAACACCGCATCCCTGCGTCCGACAGCGGATTCGGGCAGGTGAGGCGCAGAATACGCCTGAAAACATGTGTAAAGCCCAATCATACATGTCGCCTTAAGTATTTCAAAACCATTTAATAGGTACCCTGCGTCACTCCATTACAAGCTCAGCTTTTCTCCTAAGCCTATGTATTGCATATCTCTGACTCTTCAACGTGCTGTGGGTTTTCCCCCTATTAGTGTACCCTGTTCTTCATTTTTTAGTTTTTTTTTGTTAGTTTGGTATTTAGACTTTTTTTCTCTTTTGTTAGACTTATTTTATCATTTTACTGGTCAAAAATGTTGTTTGAACCTTTCCCCTGTTCTGTTTGATATTGGTTCAACAAAACTTCTGAAAAAATGTAGGTTTGGGATGGCCCGAAGATTAGGGCTAGGATTTTTTTTACTGTTTTAAAAGGATTCATTTATCTCTTGGCAGCACTTATGGCCCTTAGGGTATTTTCACATGGCATATTTGGGCGCGTACCGTACGCGCGCGCAATGTGCCGGGTGTTTTGGAAGAACGTGCTGGTCAGCGCGTTATTCCAAAGCATGGGGCGGCCCAATTCACATGCATTGTCAGCAGCGCAAAAGCAACGCGAACAATTGACATGTCACATCTCTCCCCCGGCGTACAATACGATCATATCGTATGCCGGGGGAGACGAGGCATAATTCATAGTTCTCTATGATAGCTATGAATTACCATAATATCGGCGCGCATTTCGTACGTATTAAAGTGCAAATATGCGGAGAAATACGTGTTGCAGTTACGCTATGTGACCATACCCTTAGTGCTCCCCTGCCAATGTCACTTTCATTCCAACCTCAGACTAGAACTGATTTTTTTTTTTTTGCGAGTGATGTCAGAGCAAGAGCAACACAGGACCAAAAGATCCGTGGAGAGATAAGTTAAGCCTTGTAAAACAGAAAAACACCCTAACCCAAACCTCAGCTTCATGGTCTTTTTTTAACACAACACTATTTGCTGACCTTTTTCAGAAACTCTTCTGGAAGATTTTGACTCTGCCCTCTGAGACACCTTTGACCTGCCCTGAAATGCCCACTTTTGGCAGTAACCCATCTCGTTCCTACCCTTTTGCATCTTGGCTTCTGGCAAATTCCTGGAAGAACTGGGAGAATTGGCAAGTATAAGTTTATCAGGTTTGATATTTGTATTAAAAAGTTATTTTTACATAGTAAAAAATATATTTTATTAATTGTGCTCTAGTAAAATGAAAGGACTTATCCCAATTTATAAATTGATGAATTGGATAGGCCATCATGTTATGAGTGGTGGTAATCCAGTCTCTGCGACTCTCAAACCATGAGAATAAGATTTTTATCTCTCCCTCACCGTATATTGTACACAGATCCATTCAAGTAAATTGAGCCAGTTACAATTCCTTCTACACCTTTTGTTGGGAGCACCACAAAGAAGTAGAAACATCTCTAAATCAGTGTTGTGGCCCCTTATTCACAAAATCATTGGGGGTCTCAGAGGTAGGGCCACACCAATTGAAAAGAGAGTATCAAACTAAATGGTCCTGTGTGTCATTTTTGTCACATTAATTAAATTTAATTTTGTTGTGTGTTTTGAATACTGTGACAATTTTTTTTAATGTTCCTTGGGCGGCCATACTGAGATCAATGAGATTTTAAGAACCATGCTACCTATTACTGACATAGACGCAAAAATTGGAGCCAACTGACAGAGAAATCTCAGGTTACAATCTCTAGTAAAGAATGGAGTACAGTTCCTCAAACTCCAGGTATAAGGGGGAAGGAAGATCACGCCCACTGCAGGGATACCAATGGGAAAGGAATGCCCCTACGTAACAATAAAGGGGTAACCGCTCTAATAAGGATGACCCCCTATCCAGAAGCTATCCCTGAGGAAAACCCTACAGATTCCCTCAAACTTCAAGACCAAAAAGAGGGAGGGAAGATTGTGTCCACCGCAGGGATACCAACGGGAAAGGAATAACTACTCAATCAGTACAATTGCTGGGATATACTCACCAAACACTATCAATTACTCTAGGTTGTAGTGTATTTTTCAGTAAAATAAATCAAACAATCATGGTGTACAGACACCTTCCCTGTATATACTCCAACGCGTTTCCACCACGATGTTTTGTTGGTTCATCAAAGACAAAATCCTGGAAAGTAAGGGCATGTTCACACGGCATAATTTCACTGCGCATTTCGCCATCGTTAGTACCTCCAGTGTTAAATCTCAGTTCCAAACTTAAGCAGCATTATAATTGTATTGCCGAAAGAATTCTAAAAGTATCCTGATATCAGCAACGATTCACAGTGTACTTTGTTTCAATGCATAATGCATCCCCTGTAAAATTTTGCATGAAAATAAACTGAAACGTTAATTTTATGAAAGAATAAACCAAAAGTAGTCCAAACAATACCTTTCCATTGTATCTCAATGCATACCAATGATGGATGGCCAAAGCGTGATGTAAATTGGGCCCATGGTAATAAGTAGTGATGAGCGATTACGTTGACTATCGTCATCGGGTCGATAGTCGATATCGGCAATTATCAATAAGATATCCGATAGTCGATAATAGATTATCGCCGATGACCATTAAAGTCTATGGGAGAGCAACAACAGCTTCTTCTACCCAACAGTGGAGAAGCTGGAATTAACATCCACAACAGTCAAATGGATACGTGCTACATCTTAGGCAACACACTTAGGTTATAAAAGCCACAGAAAAAAAAACACACAACATTCACTATCCCTGTCTTGCACCACAGCATGACCCTTAAACCTGCATGACCCACAAATTAAAAAGTGCCAGAAGGCAGTATGATTTGAACCATCATTTTACTTGAACTGGACATTGAATATCCCTGTCCTGGAACACAGCATGAGCCCCAAACCTGCATGACCCCAGATTAAAAAGTGCCGGGAAAAAGGAGTCTTTCAACAACCATTTGAGTTGAACTGGACATTAACTTATCTGTCCTGTCCCGCGTGCCCATTAAACCGTCTGACCCAAGATTAAAAAGTTGCGGGAAAAGGGGGGTCTTTCAACCACCATTTTAATTAAAGGTTTGCCCTATACCTGTCCCCTGGGCCCCCAAACATGACCCCCCAAACCTGTTTAAACCCCAAATTAAAAGTGCCGGGGGGAAAAAGGGGTCTTTGAAACCCCCATTTTTTTGAACGGCATAACATCCCGTCTTTGGGGCCCAGCAGACCCCTAAACCTTTTGACCCCCAGATCACAAAAGGGGCCCCCATGCTATTTTTTTACATGACTGAAATTTTGTAATATTTTGGAATGACATTTGTTTACAGAATTTTTTTGGGGAAATTTTATTTATAGTTTTAATTTTTACCATTTTGCTTTTTTTTTTAAATTGATAAAATACAAATACCCCCTCCTGCAGTTTTTAAAAATATTTTTTACACGTGTAGATGTTTAATTCGTCCAACCCCATAATTAATAAAAATGTCCCCAACATCCCCAAAACACTTCTTAGTTAGAAGCATTTGCCCTCCCGGCTTCTGAACGATTCAGCCATCAATTAATGGTTTTATTTTTCCCCCCAAAACCTTTTTCATTGATTAGGGACAGACCCCCTGGGATCAAAAATGCCCCCCATATGCTCAGCCCCCGAAAAATTTTTGCCTCAAAATTTTGCAATTTGTGCCAGCCCTGGACCCCTTTTTGCATACTTAACTCACAGAAATCACCTTTTTTAAAAATTTATTTTTTAGAGAAATTTGAAGCTTCCCGATTGCCCCCAACGGTGAGGCCAGTGCTGCCTCAGCAATTGTTAACCGGAGGCAGTGCCCGGCCCCACTTAACCTATCTGAAACACCCATCTAAATGTAACGGATAATAAAAGGTATTTTTGGACCTATCAAATTTACCTGTGGTGCTACTAAATTGCTGTATTCAAAATTTAACTCAAATACCTTATGAACAAAACATGACTGACCAAAAATGAAAAAAACACCTGTCTAAAAGTAACGGATAAAAAAAAGGTATTTTTTTGGCACCCATCAATTCACCTGGGTGACTACAAATTGCTTATTCAAATTTAACCAAAGTACTCTATGAACAAGCTTGACTGACCCAAAATAAAAAAAAAAAAAAACCTGCTGAAATGTATTAAAGGGTT
>JAODAL010063618.1:0-19152 GCA_025379985.1 Phyllomedusa bahiana
CTTTTTTAAAAGAACAAAACAATTGTTAGATAAGTTTTTTTTTGCTCATCCTCATTAAATACCTTAATAATGACTAAATGTGAACACCAGGTGATATGTTGCACATTAATTATTAAATAATGCAAAACAAAAGTAATGTAAAGGTCACCATCTATGCACCAAAAAAGTATGTTTATTAAAAGTAACCAACGGTAATGTATTATGATTAAACTAACAATAAATTTTTGAAAATTTGTAATCAAAATGTATAATATGATGGTTTAAATTTTACCACACCTCAAAACCCAACTGTAAAAAAAACTTGTGTTTGTTAACCAAAATAAAGAAATTTTGCTTCTGAGGTGATGTCAGGCCTCATCTTTCTGACAAACTGCCCAGTATGTCCTTCCAACATGAATTTGGAAACCTGCACAATGAGGATTATGTCACGGGCTTAAAGGGATAACAAGCGGCGGGCCAGGTGGGATTTCCGAAACCTCGGGAGGGGGAAACCATAAATCAACGATGGATAAAGAAAAGGCTGTCCAAAAAGTTAAGCCCTTTAATTTTACAACCCAAACCTCTGTTCCTCTGCTCCTTGAGATTCTGTATGCTTACTCTGTTTTGGGTAAGTTCTGCCAGGTGAGGTTCAACTAGATGGCCCGGCCGTTCGGTAAGACAAAGAAAAAAAAAGTTTCTACTTGAGTCAGTTGTGATAACTTGATAATTGACTAAAATGAATTGAGTTTTTTTCTCCAATATATTTTTACAGGCTTTGGTTTAGTAAAGAAAACACTAGGGGCCCACATGATGAAAACGTTTGGTCTAAGACTTTCTTTTTTTTTGCCCATAGCAACCAATAAAGGCCCCCCCTTACATTTCATTAGTCCTCTGAAAAAATGAAATGGGTGCTCTGATTTGGTTGCTTGGGCAACAAAGAAAGTCTTTAAACCAAAACGTTTTCCAATTCCTTTTTTTGGTGTCTTTAAAGCTATTTTTTAGGTCTTAGAGGATCCATAACCAGAAAATTAGAAGAATTGATTTTTGATGAAAGGAAATTTTTTAAAAGCAGAGATTAATAGCGAGCGGATTAGATAACACAAGAACTTACATTGAATGAACTAGGAAAGTTGACATTAAATCTTACTGCCACAGCCAGTTTTGGCCTTCCCGACAGACCCCCTTTTATAGAGGGTATAAAAGACTTTTTCTCTATCCCTAACACAACCAAGATCTCTTTCATGACTTCTCCACTGAAATGTGTGACTCGATCACTTTGCTTCTGAAACTCCATACTGCACAATCTTCTGATAGTACTCTTGGCTTTTCTTCTTGGCAGTGCCCGGGAATAACAAAAATCTTTGGAAACACAGTGGGGGATATTTTTTCAAGGCAGATTACCAAAATTCTGGCATAAATTTGCGCCAAAAATAATGGGTCAAGCTTTACACCACATTTACTTGTTTTTAGGTAGTTTCAGGCACTTCTACTCCTTGTCTGACAAAGGTGTTGTGGCCTCGGTGAAATGGGTGTGGTTTTACAAAAACGGGGCATAGCTAAAAGGGGACAAAAAATGCCCAAAATTTTGGGGGGGGGGGGGGGGGACATTTTAAAAAAAAAACTGTGATAAAAAGTGGCACGCCAGTGCACGAAACCGCCCCCCAATTAAGGCTAGTTCACAGGCTTTAAAATTGGGCTTATCTCCCCCATATTTTGCGCCGTACTGTGTAAATCGTGGCGAGATACTCCCGCATTACGGGAATCCACAGTTCTCCACAAGAACTATGGATTACGTCTCCCTCCCGCTCGCAAATCGGCAGCGGGAAGAATGACATGTCAATTATTCACGACATATATGCACCGCTAGTAATGAATGTCTATGGGGCGGCGGGCTGCCAGCCCCTCCGCCCCGCCCCTGCTCCCAAGCACACAATGTAAAGGGGCGAAATACCTCCCCAAAATTTTTGCCGTGGAACTCAGTCCCCAAGAGGGGCCAAACCTGATTTCTTCATGTGACAGTAGGAAAGGTTTAAACCGATAAAGTAAACCTCAGGGAAAAGGTTTTTTGGCACATTTGTAAACTTTTCTGGTCTAATTTAAAACTGTTTTTTCATTAGGGCACGATTGTAAATATGTCCCCCGTCCCGTTTTCAACTTTCCCAAATCCTTTTACCCTGTCATGTTCCATTCTTTCTTACACCCAAAAATTTTTTCTTCCCCTTCCCGGCCTTTTTCTTGCAACTTTAAACAGGGGTTTAAAATCCAGCGGTGGCCCTTGGTTGTTTTTTTTCTGGCCCGCGCTCCGGGACTGGTTTTGAGCTGCAGCTTTAAAAATTTTGGTCAGGGGTATGTGGTTTTTCCTCTTGCTTCATGGGGGCCATTCTGGAATGGCCTTTTAAACTTCATGATTGCAACTTTTTAGGCAAAGCAAAAGCTTTAAAACAACTTTTTTTAGGCATAGCAAAAGCTTTCCAAACCCAAAGCTCGACTTGCCCTTTTATTTTTTTTAAAAAGGTTTTTCCATTCTCTGTGAGAAAAAAAGTCTTGCCTTTCTATATTGGGTTTAAGTTTAAAGTGTTATCCCCAAAAACTTAAGCGAAAATTTTTGTGTGTATAAAATTTATAAAATTGGAAATTCCCAGCATTCCAAGTGTGCTTGGGAGGAAAATTTTCCAATTCCTTTATGGTTTTAGCTTTTTTCCGGGGCCCAAAATGTAGGAGGCAAAGAATTTAAAATTTTATAAATCTCTGATAAAGTGACTAATTGCAATTTCCCCTGTTAAAAAAAAAATTCATCTAAAAAACTACCATCATCCATCCACAAAAAAACTCAAAAACAGGGAAATTTTCCTAATTTGGGGTTTTTTTGGGGGGGGGGTCTTTTTAAAAGGGCAAAACCCAAATACCTCATCCGGCAAATTTAAATGGGTTACTGTCAAAGCTGAACCCCTTCTGGGGAAAAGGGAGATACTCCAGAAAAAGGACTTTCCACACTATCTCCCCATTTTTTCAACTCCAAAGGGAAAAAAGTGGTTTTTAATTCCAAATTTTCGGAAAAGGGAGCATTTTTCGGGCCCTTAGTAAGGGAAATTGAAATCCCAAAAAGTCTAAACAGTGGATAGGGGATCGGTTGAACCTGTGTCACCTTGTGCCCTAAATTCATAAATTTCCCTGAGGGGGGGATTCAAGTCCTGGATAATTTAAAAACAGACCCCTGCAATTTTGTCAACATGGGGCTGAAACTGCAATGACAACCCTAAACGCAAGATGGGGCCCCTTTCAACTTGGGTCTAGTCCGGGCTGATTTAAAAACAACATGCATTGGTTAACCTTTTCTGGGGTTGGGTTTTCAATACAAAAATGTGGCCCTGCCTTGCAGTCTCTGTAAACCGTAGATTTTGAAAAGTTTTTGGGGTATCAGGTTTAAACCTAAACAAGGGAATGGGCAAAATGAGTCAATAGCTTCCCCAATTTTGTGAGAAGAGGCTGGTTTTTAAACAATCATATGAGGGTTGCATCAAAACCGAGGCATTTCTTTTCCACAGCCTACAATGGGATACCAATCCTAAAAATGTTCTGAGGGAAGTAATTGAGTTTGGAATTTCAATGTTTTCTACAGCTTTTTTCTGTTCAGAAGTGAGACGTCTTACCCCCTGTGAATTGCAATGTCCTAAAAACACAACTGTGGTACAACATAACTGCAGTTTTCTCTTGGAGACAATACAGCCCTTTTCAGATACAAATGCCAGTAAAGAAACTGATGTCAATTTCCAGAATATGTTCTTTTTTTATATTTAAACAATAAGTAGCAATGTTTATATTTATGAGGAAAACAAATCGTGAATAAGGCCATGTACGCAAAAAGGATAGAAAATCTTTTTGAGGGCAGGTGATAAGTAGAAGTTGCAGCTCTCAGCATGATGTAAATATACTGCCTACAGAAGAGCTTGTCAGTCATCTTCTTTAATACAACCCAAAACTAAATTGCTCAAAACAATGTATACCGGTCTAATAAGCATCATATATTAAAAAATAAAAAACAAAGCTCTTTGGGTGCAAGACCAAAAAGAATACAAGAAAAAAAATACCTTACACACCCAAAAAAAGTAAAAAAAATTTCATTTACAAAAATTCCTATGGTGAATGTATCTCTAATAAAATGATAATTGGTAATATGAGGAATCCAGACTTTTTTGTGAAAAAATTTTTTACCTAACCCCTTTACAGTCCAGTTGGTCCGGAAGAGAAGGGTTAAAGGAGCTGGACCGGACCGGAACTGGATGATGAAGGGCCCAAAATGGTACCGGGGCCTGACTGGGCGATTTTTTTAAGTGTTGAAGATAATGAAAATATAAATGATCAAAAGTGAAAAAAGTGATGAAAATGAAAGGAATAAAAAGTGAGATTATATATATGAAAACACATACACATGTAAGAAAAAAATGCAATAACTGTCAAGTGAATACACATATTACGCTGTGAGAGATGAAAAAAATAAGTAAAAGGATGATGAAGCTTCAATCCATATAAGACAAAAACATATTTGGGGCCCGCAAGAATATAGACAGAAAAACAAAATTAAAACAATTAAAAAAAAGGAAGTAAGTTAAATAAAAACAGAAAAAAAATGGAGAGAAGATCACAGAAAGGGAACATAACTAATATGTTCATTTAAGCCATTGGAGGAACGGGAATCTAACCTATAAATCCATCTTGTTTCCATCTGTGCCAGGCGTTTTTTTGCAATTGCCTCCTTGAATTCCATATATGATGCAATCGATGCCACAGATTTTCAGCAGCGAAGCATCACAATTGTGGTATTTTTTGAAGTAACGGGGAATTGGTCTAAAACCAGCAATATTAATAGTTTTGGAGGCAGAACGAATAATCCAATATGTGTTCTCGTACCCGTTTAAGCAATTCTCTTGTTGTCACCCCCACATAGATCAAATTACATGGACAGGTTGTGTAGTATATAACACCTCTAGTTTTACAATCAATTTGATAAATAATTTTTGGAAGCCCCTGTAAAATTTTTGGGCATCGAAAACATCCACTCATTCATATTTTGGGAATGAAATATACGACCACAATTAGTTGAGCCCATTTTGGTTTCTTCAATAACTGAAAATGCCTATTTTCATTTTCAGTTGGTAAAAGCTATGCACTAGCAAATCTTTTAATTTATATGTATGCCTGAAAGTCATAGATGGATAAGAATTTTAGATAAGGTTGGATCAGATAGAAGAATCGGCCAATATTGTTTAACACTAGGACTACTGGACTCGTGACCCCCCTAGAATACTGAAAGGAGTCATTTTAAACCCCTTTGCTTTTTTTTAGTTTATTTTTAATTTTTCAATTGTGGTTATTTATAATAATTAATTTTTTGAAGATTATTATTGTGAGATCCAACAGTTGCTTTTAAATTGTTTTTTTTTCTGTTTTTCTTTTTTTTCTACAAAAATAACAATAATTATAATAGACTTTTTTTCAAAAAAAAAATTTATTCAAGTGCACACTATAAAAAAAAAAACTGAAGAAAAAAAAGCAAGAAAATGTAGGTGGAGGAGCATAAAAATGAAAATATGGCGCAGAATTCCCCTTTCTAAACATTTTGTGTTTTGCTTTTTGGCATTGCCTTTGATTTAGGCTTTACATTGCCCACCAAAGACTTAAACAATCTTAAAATTGCCGACAGATCTATTTTTTTTTTTGCACTTTTCTTTGATCTGGCAAATTTTTTTTAACCATCCTTCTGAGCAGTAAAAACGGGGACGGGGAAAACCCTTTTCCTACTGTGACATAAGGACCACTCAACTCTCTAAAACGTTTGCAAAAATGCCTTGCGTGCATTTTTTGGGTGGGTAATCCCCTTGAATATTACCATGCAATTATACCCGCAAAATCTAAGGCTTTCAAATGCATAACAGGCCATCTCCTTGTGCATGTTGGGGGTTTAATTTTTCGTGCCATCTGACACAACTCTACTCCATATTTGTTTTTCATTGTAAAATTTTACCGTTTCTGGATTTTTTTTTTAGCAAAAATCAGACGCAACAAAACATCTGGATGGACGGAACCAAAAATGACAACATTTTGTGACCTTCCCCTTTGATATACTGTAAGTTTAAAATTGTCTTATTTTAAAATTTTAGTGTTGTCAATTCCTTTTTCATGAATTTTATTTCTTTAGGCACTTCTCCCTTATTTTCTTCATGTTCCCCGAGGTTTTCCCTTTGCTTTTTAGCTTTTAGCTAATTTTACTGAAAAAATAATTTTCGGTTTAACTTTTGGACCATTTTTCAAAACGGTCCAAAAACTTCATTACCACATGGTCAGCTAAAGGTCCTCAGCACGGCGTGTGAAACTTTGCCTGAAAAGGGGAAGCCTTTTTGCCAATATTTGCTACCCTTTATCAACAGCTACCCAATATTTGTGGCCATTTTTATCTTTTTTGGAAGGCATGTATGCGTGAATGGACACCTATTTTTGTTTGGGGAAAAGTTCTCATCCACCTTTATGTAGGGCCCGGGTTTTGTAACCCCAAATACAAATTTCAAAAAACCTGTCCCACACAGTAGAAAAAAGAGCAAACTTGTCCTTTGCAGTCTCTCCGATCGATAGTTTTTCTCATCAAATCGAAAAACCCCATAATTTCAACAAAGCTTTCCCTAAACATTTCGTTTTGCAAAACGGTTTTCCCCCATCTTTACCCCAAAAATACTGCTAATCGAGTGAGGGTTCGTCCAGATATTCCACGAGCATAGAATATCGCAATGAATGCATCAGCCCCCTCACAGATAGAGTAAATGAAAATTTATTTTTCCCTGCATGTTTTCTGCAAGCGTACTTTCTTTATATGTGTAATATATATAATCAAAAAAAAACGCCAGCCTCAAAGGACTATCGATAATAATTTCTTCTGGGTATCCTGTGGGGGCCGGGTCTTTCCCAAAGAATATTTTGGCTGTCACGCCTACCACAAGTGTTCTCCAATTTAAACAGGTTTCCATTGAATACCACCCTGAAACAGTATTCCTTCAGATTCGCCTTTTTGGTGTTTGTTGTTGCTTCCCTTTTGCGCCATCGTTACCTGTTTTTTCTTTCATTTCGGGATGTTTTGCTGTTTTTTTCGCCCCACAAACAGGGGGATGGTCACAGGAACATAACTGCATGACCCATCCCCAAATTGATGTGCTTGGAATATCTGGAAAAAAGTTGATGAATATTTAGAATTTTTTTTTAAAAAGGGCCTTGCACATGGGGGATTAGCGGCGGAATTCCCGACCGGATTTCTCACCAAAACCGGCCCGTACCTGCCCCTAGGTCAGAGGGAGTTTTTATACCTGAACTCCGCTCCAACCCCGGGTGGGGCCGCTGTCGGGACCGGGGGCCCTGCTTCGCGAAGCAAGGCGCTCTTCCCGACAGCACCCAGCCCGGGGTTTCGAGCGAGCTTCAGGCATGAGCGGGGGAGGTCGGGCCGTATTGCGGGAAAATATCCAATGGCTATTCGCCAGAATTTTTGCTAGTGTGCACAGGCCAACCATGTGTGGAGAACAAATAAAACAATAAAATCTTACCTTCTGGATTTGGGTTTCCCTTCTGATCTTCAATTCACTTGATATTTCGAGGGGTGAAAACTCATCACTGTCAAATCAAATTTCATGTTCCTGCAATTGGATTCCCATTTATTCTCCGGTATGGGTTGCAAATACCAGAATATCCTGAGGCTTTATCAAACGTTTCTCTCCATATTCCTCACAAATTCAAATCTATATAGCCCCTTTAAAAAAAGAAATGAAATGAAAATAAAAGAAATAATAAATGTTCTGCCACCTTCAAAAAAAGGGGGCTGAATAGTTGACAGGGGACTAAAAATTTCATAACAATTCATACCCCTATGAGTCTTCAGGCTCGTATGTCCCCGTTGTTCTCTTTGTCTCTTCAGCAAACTGATAGTAAAATTACTAACCAAATACTGTCCCTGCAGAACCTTAAAAAACACCACCCTATTAGCAAAAAAAGACCTAGAGAAACAAGTATTTTTTAGCATTACCAGTAATACAAGCAGGAAAACACAAAAGGAAAAAGTAAAAAGTTGACATGTAAATTAACTACATCTAATGAACATCAGGGTAAATAAGACAGAGTGAAAAAAAATTTGCCAAAAATTATAGCAACATTTAGTGAAAAAGGACCCCAAAAAAATAGTAGGAGCAAAATGACCCCTTCAGTATTCTTTGGGAAATTTTTAAAAACCAAAAGCAAATTTTTTTACCAAAAATTTAAATTTAAACCACAAAATCTTTTTTCACATCATATTTGAGGAAAACACCCAGTTTTTAAGCCGGAATTTGAAAATGTATACAAAGAGAAAAAAAAAACAAAGGGGTCAAAAAAGACTCCATCAGTTTAGTTTTCCTATTTTTTAAAAATCTGTTATGTCAACACAATCCCATTTTAAATAGTAATAAACTGTACTGTATTATTTATCGATAGTTCCTTTTGTTTCTTTTTAAGGGGAGTAAAATACGGTTTTTTTTTAAAAGGGTTTCATTTACCTAAGCTTTTTTATTGTGTTGTTTACTGTATCCTTGTTCTAGGAAACTTTTATGCAAATCAAGGGCTGAATGTTGAAAATTTTTAAAATTTTGGCAAAAACCTTCTTGCTAGAAAAACGGGCCACCATTTTATTCTTAATGAAAAGATCGGATGGGAAGGCAGCAATTAAACCCCAGTAGCAGAATAATTTCCTATACAACTTGTCTGTATAACCATTTCCCCGATCGCAAAAGAACATCAAGAAAGTCGATGATGGTGCAACTTGTTTTGTATGTCAATTTGATATTAAGGTAATCTTTATTTAAAGATAACCTAAAAAGTTCCAAATCACTAAGAGACACTTGCCAGATAAATATCATGTCATCTATATATTGTAGCCATAAAGGTACATTTTCAGTTAATATCGCAGGATCAATAGAAAATATTGTCCATTTCCATAGGCCTAAAAAGAGATTTGCATATAATGGGGTACAAACTCAGCCCCCATTGCTGTGCCTTGGAGTTGAAGAAAAAAAAAATATGTGTCAAAGCAAATCTCAATGACTTCAATGTAAATTTACACAGCTATTCTTCATAATTACCGGACAAGAAAAATAATTCTACTGCTAAAATACCATCTTCAATTCATAATGGACATGATTCAACATCACAAGTGACTAACCACATGTCCTCCTCATTCTGAATGCCATCAAGTTTACTTAAAAGATCTCCTGCATTTTTCAGATAAGATGGCAACGTTTTCATGAAATCATGTAAGTAGAAGTCATTCAATCTACACATAGGGTCCAGAAAATTATTTGGATCAGTTACAATAGGCCTACCTATGGGGTTCTAAGGGTCTTTTGAATTTTTGGCAGTAAGTAGATGGTAGAGGTAGTTGGTTCCAACATAACAAGAGCCTCCATTTGTGCCATTGTAAGGATTCCTTCTTTAAAAAACTTGTATAGAAAAAGGACCATAAGGACATATATTGAGACAAACTGTTGAATGGGCAATTCTTTTTAAAATTGGGTTATTTATTAAAGTTTACGAAACAAATTTTATGGGTTTTAAACCATATTTTAATGCCAAATGGGGGGCAATTTTTCCCCCCTTTGTCTGATGGTTTTATAACTACATTTTCAAGAGATCATGATAAAAATTTTTAAATTTTTATGCCCTTTGTTTTTTCCCCTTTTTTAATTTTTGACTGACTTTTTTTTTCCCTTTTCAAACGTTTTTCAAAATTAACTTTCATTTTTAAAAAAATTATCTTGATCAATTTATTTAAAAAAAAACTGCTTCTTCCCCTAAATTTTTCCATCATGAGCCTTTCTCAAGCAAACAAAATGGAAAAAGGAAAATATTTAAAAAGGGGGGAACATGGGAATATTTCAAATCTGTGAATAAAAAAAATGGGCAATGAATAATAACAGACATTCTGAAAAAAAAAATATACATCACACTTGATACAAATTTCAATGCAAACAAATATAATGGTTAGTATACGTAGTAAGTATGAAAAAAGTGTCAGATGTAAATAAAGTGCAATTTATAGGCAAAAAATGATAATTACATATATAATATAAAAGGGTATAAAAGACCCCTCCCATGAAAAGGGTAAAAAAATTTTAAACAAACCACATTTAAAAAATTCCAAATCCGGGTTTTGGGGCCCAGGCAAAGCGTATACTGGAACTATACACGGTTTTAGAGGCAAAGGGAAAAGGGAAAGGGAAACAGTGGGGTCTGCATCGGCATGGGCCCTGTCAAAAACAACAGTCTAGCGCCATCTTGGATAATGGAAAACGCGGCACCTGTGCACAGAAGCGCATAGTTCAGTATATAAGCAGTGCTGGGGGCCCTGTATATAGGTAAATATATAAAGGGAAAAAAAAAACAAGAGGAGACAAATTTAAAAAATGCCCTTTAAAACAAGTTAATAATAAGGAGCTATGAACAAAATGTGCCTGGGGACACCCAAAAACAAAAATCCAAAAACCCCAAAATTCGGCAAAAAGAAGGGAAGGGTGACTTTAAAACCCCAAAAATACCCAAAAGACCTTTTAAAAATCCCCAGTATATTGCAATCTCTCCTAGTCAAAGTATTAAAAAAAGAAGGGGGAGAAAAGTTATAAAATCACCCCTAAAAAATATCACATTTATGACCTAAAATAGGAGCATAGTATACTTCCCATAGTTCAAGAGTGACCTTCCCCTTCCCCCTTTTTTCCCAAAAAAAGAAAGTTTTTAAAATAAAAAAAAGGCCCAAAAAAAAAAAATAAAAAAAAAGAAAAAAGGTTGTGCGCATATTTCCCAGCATAGACCGGGGAAAAAAAATAAACTAAATAAACATTTTTATTAATAGAAAATACAATAAAATAAATAATGTAGGAGGAAGTTCATCAGGTTCACAAAAGTGTCACCTAAAGCAAAAAGAGAAAATATATATTTTAAATTTAAAAAACATAATATTTAATAAAAGATAATCCCTAAAATTTGATAAAAAAAAAACCAACAAATAAAGGGAAAATGTCCATGATGGGCCAAGGGTTGGGAGGTTCCCCCCTTTGACTCCATAAACAGAGTTACTATCTGAACATTTTATGGTTAATTTTTAATTCTACATTTACTCCTGCTGGATTTAAAGCATTAAGTCATTAAGCATGAATTCAATTCCAAAGGTACAACAGACCTGAGAGTCAGAAAGATGAGTCATAAAATAGTGAATTCCTGTTAGGGAGTGCTGTCCTTGAGTTTTTATACTATGGCTCTTTTAGGAACTGGTTTCATCATATCTGAAAAAAATGTACATTTTTAATGTGATAAAAATAATCACAAAATTGCTCTTTTTGACCAACTTGCTTCCCCAACAAAAAATAAATAAAAAATACAGAATATATAAAAATTATACTAATAAAAACTGTAGCTTAACCTGCAAAAAAATCCTTACACAAATTCTTTGATGAAAAAATCAAAATGTTACAGATCTTAGAATATAGAGACACAATTTTATTTTTTTACACAGACACTACCCTCCCTCTAAAATGTAATCATCTCAGCCTGAAACCATGCTTTTACATATACACAGTGACTACAACCAGTATTTAAGGTTCCCTCCACATGGAGGTTTAAAGAGGATGCATCGCTTCCTTAGTTCGGCTGATGCACACTGCTCTCAGCTTCTCAGCTCTGGAAATGAAGGGGTGTCTCTTCCCCTCCCAGCTGGGTGACATCACCCCCCCTTCACTGTTCATGCTGGCTCCCGAGACTCCACCCCCCCTCTCTGAGTCTACATGTCACTGTGTCTTTCCCTATCAGTCCTATTTTGTAAGAGCTGTATACATCCACAGGGCTGCATTCAATCTGGACTGACACTCTTCTCCCCTCACAGCTGGAGATGTGTTACAGCTCTATGAACGGCACAGATCTCCCTCTATGCAGGAGAGTTAAGGGACCGGGACACAAAATGCTTGTTTTCTCATTGTGAATCTGTTGCAGTCTGTTTCTGCTGGGTGTGGAGAGAGAAAATGCTAAGGGGCCCCAAACTCTGGTCAGGCGGGATCGACAAAATTTGGTGCTTTTTTCCTTGATTTTTGAAAAGGCCCTTCAGTGAAATTCTTTTTTCTTCGGGCTAAATTTAAAAAGTGAAATTGGACGGTCCCTTACTCTAAATGAGAGAAACAGCTCCAGGGAATTGACCCGGGGGGCTGTAAAGAATGAAAATGCGGCCCCTCAGCTAGTGTTAATGCAAGGAGGAGGGATCTGGAGGGACCCGCCAGGGCCCAGGACCGGGTTTTGTGTAAACAAAAAATTTTAGAAAAGGGAAATTTCTGTGATAAAAGACACCCTTTGCTAAAGGGACATCAAATTTGGGCAAAGTTGTTGTTTTCATGCCCCCTTTTTGGGGCCTTTTAAAATTGAAAGGAAAAAAACCCCTTTAATTTTTGACCAGTTTTTTGCTTTTGGGTTTCATTTAGAGGGTTTTTGTTTTTTTGATTCACTGAAATTGTGCTTTTTTGTTTTTTAATTTTAGTTTTTTTACGTTGTCATACAAATTCCCATGGGGTTTTAAAAAACCCAAGTCTAATTTATTGGCCAATTTTAGACTATGCTGATTTGTATGAGCAAACCCAAAGCTTTTTTAAAAAAATTTTTAAAATTTTAAAAAAATAAAGTATATTGCACTAGCCATTATATACTTTAGATATTAAGATATTAGTTTTGTTTAAAAATTAGTTTTTTAAGGCTGGTAGATTAGTTTTTAAGTTTAAGTTTTCCCAAAATGATGAAAAGGGGAAATTTTAAAAAAGGGGTCCTAGTTCATTGCCCTTTTACACGTTCAAATAACTATTTTCCCACTTTTTATATCCAAAATTAAAATTTTTTTTATAAATCTCTTTAGGGCAAAAAAAAAGTGACGGTTGTTTAATAACATGACCCTATGTTACCCTTTTTAATGAAGGCGGGCCAATTGAATCCATATCCATAAACAATTAGTCAGGGTCAGCAATTTCGATGGCTAATGACTTCACTAGTCTTTTTTCCCTTTCAATGTAAAAAATGCAGAATTGGGCTTTCATCATTTGTGAAAAAAAGATTGTATCCTTTATGTTCTAAATTTTTAAAAAAGGGATTTTTGGGAAAGGGGGCCCGGAAAACCCCCAAACCCCCCCTTGTGTTGGATGTAAAAAAAAACCCTCAATTTGCTTTTGACCCCCGGGGTTTTGAGAAAGAAAAACGGGTTTTTTACCCAACCCTGTTTTCCTCATTTTCAGACAATGCTGTTTCGGGGTTTTTTGTCACTCTTCAGGGGGCAGAGCAGAGCAATAGGGCTCGCTGTGTGGGAGGCATAAAAAGTAGTTCAGGAAGGGAAGAACCCCTCCTTAAGGAGAGCACCGAAAGAATGGGCTTGTTGGTTTTTTGTTTTCCCTTTTTCGCCCTCTTTTTTTAGATCTTGATACACAAGGATTAGGGGAAAAGGGGGTGAGCGCCCCAAGTCCCCTTCGGGGGGGGTTTGTAACAAAAAAATCAATTTTGCTTTTTTTTCCCGCCCGATTTCTTGGAAAGCAAACAGGATTTTACCCCCAACCCAGTATTTTTAATCTGAGCCCAACGCGGGTTTGGGGGTTTTTTTGCCCCTCTTAAGTCCCAAGCAAAAGCGATTTTGGCTGGCTGTGTGGGAAGGCATCGAGTAGCTCAGGAAGGGAAGTTCTTCCTAAAGAAAGGGCATTTTTGTTAAAGGCAAGGTCCTACTTCTGTTTCCCAAAAGTAACATTTGTGGGGTTTTTTTTTGGGTTTTGCAAATGAACAAATCAGTGTTACAAGGTAAAATCTGATTTAAGCATAAAACTGTAAGAGGTAAGGTAAATATTTAGGATAAATTTTGGTTTTATAGGGCCGGGAAACCACCCTTCCTTTGGTATAATGTAAGACCGCAACAGGGGAAATGGGGAATTTTTGAATAAAGATAAAAGGCAGCCAAGAACCAAATTTAAAATTTTTGATGCCTCGGGGGAACCACTGAAAAAACAAAACATACATTGAGAATACTTTTCTTTTACAATGGTCGAAATATGTAATGGGAGTAGGGGGGTTTAAAAAACAGTATTATAGCAGAAAAGGGTTTACATTTCAATTCCCTTGGAAAAATAGGCCTTAGCACTTTTGCAGCCCCCAGGGGTCATTTTAAACCCAAGCAAATTTCCCTTGGGTTCTGTTGAAAATGTTTAGCATGGCATATCCCCCTTCAGAAAACAGCAAACAGCTTCTGCCCAGCACATGCTTTTAACTCTCTTTGGGTTTAACTTTCCCCTTATGCCCCCCAGCTCTGTTACCAGCGGGACCCGACTGAGCCCAGTACGTTTGGTTTCTCACCCCAAGGGATTTGCTCCCAGATTCCAAACTAGCAGTTCTTTGTTTTCTCTCTATCCCTGGGTCTGCAAAAGGGGGGAGACTCGGTGGGCATGTGTCTTTTTTCCTAAGTTCCAAATTTGGAAATAGCAAACGGGGTTGCCGCAGTTTTTTCCATAATTCCCTGTGAAACCATGGCTCCCAATTGTCTGACTCAAGCTTTTTATCGAAACCTAAACCCCAAAAAAATAAAATAAAAGGCCTTTTAAAGCAGGACTCCCCAGCGAGGGTTTAACTCCTGTGCACTAAAAGGGGCCCTTATTCTCTAATTTTATCCAGTGTTTTAACTTGGATCACGCAAAAAAAATTAAATTCATCCAGATAGCAAAGTCCACAAAAAAAACCACGGGGGGGGGAACACTTTTAAGCTGAATTTATAATCAAAGGGCAAAAATGTAAAGA
Source organism: Phyllomedusa bahiana (assembly GCA_025379985.1). Lineage (NCBI taxonomy): Eukaryota > Metazoa > Chordata > Amphibia > Anura > Hylidae > Phyllomedusa > Phyllomedusa bahiana. The sequence goes on from JAODAL010063618.1 coordinate 14,839, forward strand.
TCGGGCTTTTGCCCGATTTTAGGCGTATACCGCGCCCCCCCGGCCCCAATCCCCCTTTTCGGACCCCAGGGAAAGTGGTGTTTAGGGGCGGGGCCTCACATTTGGGGGGGGGGGCAATGGGGGCAGTGTGGCCGGTGCTGTAAGCGTTCCCCGGGGGGGGGGGACGGGGCGCGGGGCCGAAAAAATTTCCCAGGGATTTTACGGGGAACGCGGGGTCGGGAAAAATGCGGGCGCAATGCCCGCGCTCGGCAGCTCCCACGCCCAGACCTAGTTTATTTTTGGTTTTAAATTTCTCCGGGGGTGGGGGGCGAAAGTGAAACCCGGGGAAAAAGAACATTGGGGAGGAAAAACCCTAGAAGATCGTTTCAGAAACCTCGGCCTCAAACTCCGTGCGGGATGGGGTATGTTCCCAAAAAATCGCCTTTTTAAAAGGGGGGAAAACATTCTCAAAAAAAAGGAAACTTTTAAACCCCAAAAAAATTTTTAAAAAAAATATTAAAAAAAAAACACTTTCCAAAAATCTAGAACGGTTTTCAAAAATCCCGGATAAGGATTTTTGGAAATTGCCGGGAAATATATTTTAAATTTAAATTTTTGAAAGCTTTTTCTCATTGGTTTGGGGAAACCGGCCAATCAGAATAGGAAACGCAGTGGAAACCCTTAAAACCCCATGGAGTAGTTTTGACCCAAAAAGATTCAAAAGGGGGGGGGACGTTCCCAAAAAACAGTTAAAAAAGCAGAAAAAAGCTGATTTTGGTGAGCTTGCGGGGGGGTTGGCTACCCCGGCCAAACCCCGAAAAAGGAGCCGGGCAGGGACCCATTATTTGCCCTTTTAGAGAAATTTGAACCAAACCCAAAATTTAAAGGGGGCAGTTCAAAAAAACAGTAAAAAAAGCAGAAAAGAGTTTATTGGTTAAGCTGCGGGGGGGTTTCTCAGCCAATCAGAATAAAAGGGGGACAGGGGGACCCATTAAAAACCCATTGGGGAAAAATTGCCAAACTAAATTTAAAGGGGGAACAGGGTTTAAAATACAGTAAAAAATGCAGAATTTTGAGCTTTAAGGGGTTTAGCTGCGGGGGGGGTTGGCTATCCCAAACCAATCCTTGGCCGGGGAGCTACTTCAACCCTTTTTAGTCTATGGGAGATCCCGGGGCAATTTCAATTCGGCTCTCCCGGCGTGGTTGGGGATGGATTTGGACAAAAAAAAAATCATTTTTATTAGGGGTAAAAAAGATTTTCTGGAAAAAAAGCTGAAACCCCTTTTATAAACATTAAATTAAAAAAATCAATAACCAAAACATTTTTCCCCCGGGGACCCGGGCAACAAAGGGAAATTTGGGGGGTAGAAAAATTTCCGTGGAAATACAGTTTAAATTTAAATTTTTTTAAGCTTTTCATTGGTCGGTAAAACCAGCCAATTTAGAAAGGAGCGACCCGTGGCCCCTTCTAAAAAAATGAAAGGGTATTGACAATTTTAGAAAAAGGAGCGACAAAAACCCCATTATTTTTCCCATGGAGAAGTTTTGACCAAACCCAAAAACCCAAAGGGGGACGTTCAAAAAAACGTTTTAAAAAACCGAAAAAGAGGTGATTGGTTGAAGCGGCGGGGGGTCCAGCTTAGGCCCTTTAGAGCGCGAGCTACTTGCTCATAAGTTTTTTGGGGGAAAAAAAATTCAGAGCGAGTCTGTGATTTGGGTTAAATTAAAAGAGGCGCGGTTATTTGAAAAAAAGGGGAGAGGGGAGCGACGCTCCTATGGGGGTTTTTAATGCAATCTGAAATAAAAACTGTACATTTGGCCCAAATCAAAAGATAAGACTACAGGTTTGTACCCATTGGGGGGATAATAAAATGATAATAAATTTTGGGGGTAAAGAAAAAAAATATTAAATTTAATAAAATCATTTTTTTTTTCTTTATTTTCGTTAGCCAAGGGGTAATTGGGATTGGGGTTTAACGAAAATAAAGGGAAAAAAAATATGATTTTTTGGAAAAATTTAAAATTTTTTTTTTTTTACCCCCCCTATTAAAATTAATTTTATATTCACACGGTTAAAAAACTGTAATCTTATCCCTTTGATTTTGGGCATGTTTCCCGTTTTATTTTTAGATTGCATTAGAAAACCCCTAAAAAGCGTCGCTCGCTCTCCCATTGGTCCCAAAAAAAACGCGCCTCTTTTAACTTAGCCAATCAAAAGAGCTCCCCTCTGGGAAATTTTTTTTCCCCATAGAACTTTGAGAAAAATAGCTTTTTCGCTCTGTTTGGGCTAAGCTGGACGAAACCTTCCTTTCCCCTTCAAACCCAAACAGCCCCTTTTTCTGCCTTTTTTTTTGTATTTTGAAATGTCCCGCCTTTGAATATTTATTTGGGCTTTTTTTCCATAGGTTGAAGGGGGCCCCGTCGCTCCCCTTTTTTTTTGGTCCTAAAAAAAAAAAAAAATCCTCCATTGGTTAGAAAGGGGGCCCCTGTCGGTCCTATTCGATTGGTCAAAATCCTTCATTTGGTTAGAAGGGGCCCCTGTCGCTCCTATTTGATTGGTCAATACTCTTTAAAAGGTTAGAATGGGGCCCCTGTTTTGGGTCCTATTTCCCGATTGGGTGGTTTATGCCGCCCAATTTAGAAGAGCTTTTAAAAATTTGAATTACTGTATTTCCCGGCAAAAATTTCTTATTTCAAATTTTCCTTTTTTTAGCGCGGGGCTCGGCGACAAACGGGGTTGTTAGGGGGTTTAACTGCTTTTATTTTTTTGGAAAGGGTTTTCCCGCGCTTTTAAATTTAGGGAAAGTTTGGGGGCAAATTAATTAAAAAAATTTTTTTTATTCATACTCCCTGCCGCCCCGGCGCTGAGGGGCCCCCAGGGTTTCATTGCGCCGATCTCTCCCCCCGACTACAAAGGGAGAAAATAGCTCGCGCTTTTGATTAGCCGGATAGCCAAACCCCCGCTTTGCTCACCAAAGCTAATTTTTTGTATTTTTACTGTATTTTGAACTGTCCCACCTTTGATTTGTTGGTCAAAACTTCTCCATAGGATATGGGCTTTGTCGCTCCTATTCTGATTGGTCAATAACCTTCATAGTTAGAATGGGCCCTGTCGTTCCTATTTGATTGGCTGAGCTAGCCAAGCCCCGCTAGCTTAACCAATCAGCTCTTTTCTGCATTTTTACTGTTTTTTTGAATACCCCCTTTGTTTTTTATTGTTCAAATTCTCCATGGCTATAATGGGCCCCTGTGCTCCTTTTGAGGGGGCCCCAAAGATTGCCAAGCCCCGCTAGCTCACCCAATCAGCTCTTTTCTGCTTTTTTTTGTATTTGAACTGTTTCCCCCCTTTGATTCTGATTGGTCAATTTCTCCATAGGTTTTAATGGTCCTGTCTCTCCTATTTTTTTTATACATGCCGACCAATGAGAATAGCTTTCATGAATTTGAATTACTGTATTTTTCCGGCAATTTCCATATCCTAATTCTTGATATTGTGCCGTTCTAGATTTTTGGAAAGTGTTTTTTTTATGATTTTTTATTTTTTTAGGTTTGAGCCTTTTTCGAGAAGTTTTCCGCCCTTATAAGGCAATTTTTGATTCATACTCCGCAAGGACTCTTAATGATTTATCGCTGTTTTCCGCTTGTCCGAATCGGAAAAGATTTTTCGGCGCAGTCCCGCACGGTCTAAGTCCGCATGCGCCCAACACATGGAGGCGCGGGTACTTTTCCGAGATTAGCGACCTCCTCGGACACGAAACTTAGGCAGCTAACCCACTGTGCCAGTGTCCCCCACTGCCCCCACACACTGGCGGGCGCGGCGGGGCTTTTCACGGATGTATGTCGCACTACCCTCCGGCGGCGAATTTCAGGCGCAGCCCCGACTGGTTATTTCGACTGCAGGAAGTTTCTAGCTTTGTGCTTTGGCCTCGGGTAGTTTCATAGTTACCCCTTCGACATTGGGCGTGCTACGCCTAGGGGATGTGACTTCGCAAATGGACGTTGCAAAATGGAGTATGCATACGCCTGGGCGATTCGCGCGGGTTGCGACGTGCCGTTCCGATTGCGACATGGAAACCGCGGTAAATTCGCAGGCTTCTGCAACCCCCCCGGAGTGAGCTCCGGCCGTGGGTGAAAATGGGTCTTACCGCGCTGGTCATGGCGCAATAATGAAGGCGCAGCAGGAGAGTGAGTCCCTTCCCTAGTCGCAGGCAAGCGGAAGATGCGCTCGCCGTCTCCACCCGCTCCGATTTTTAAAATTTTCTGGGACGACCTGCCCCCAAATTTTTCATTTTATAGTTGATATTGAAAACATAATTTTCCCGCCTTTCCAAAACC
>JAODAL010063619.1:0-19152 GCA_025379985.1 Phyllomedusa bahiana
GGAAATTACTAAAAAATTTTTAGCCTCAAATGTGTAAAAAAAAAAAAAGACATTTAAAAATGATCCCCAACCCTTTTTGTGGACAATGGTAAATTAGTTATAAACTATTTTGTGGTGAAAAATTATCTGTCTTGCCCCAGAAATTTTGCAACTTTAAAAAAAATCGCTAATTTTTCCAAATTTTCATGAAATTTTGATATTTTCACAAAAAAAACAAGGATTGTAGGGATAAAAATTTCTTCAAACTTAAAGACAATGTGTCACAAAAACAATCTCTGAATCAATGGATATAAAAGGTCAAAAAGTTATTCCACAAAAATGGACCATGTCAGATTTCAAAAAAGGGTGGGGGGAAGGGGCCAAAAACGGGTGGGTCCTTAAGGTTTGCCCTTAAAACGGCCGTGGCGGCGCTTTTTTTTCTGCATGCGTCAAATATAAATTGCTCGCTCTTCCTTCTCTATGACATGCTGCCAGCAGATCAGATCTGGAGTGACTTTTGTCATATTAGTGATACATAGCAAAAAGCTTAGAAAATATCAAAAGAGATAGAAATTAGAGCGTAAGATAGATAGATATGAAATAGATACTGTATGTAGCTTATTGGGGATTAAAAATTAAGGGCTTGTTCAACAACTTTCCCAACCCCTTTTAGATCCTTTTTGCACAAGCAAAGCGGATCCGAAAGACGGATCTAACAATTGTCAGTGTGATTAACATTGTTTTCAATAGAAAAAAGCGCTTTGCTGTTCTAAAGGGAGATCGCTGAATGCACTTTTGAGAGCTCTCCGCACTGCGTTTTTTGGACCCGCTTTAAGAATTTGACATGTCAATTCTTTTTTGCGTTTAGAAAGTGAAACCCCAAAATTTTGGGGATTAAAACCGTTTTATTCCGGAAAAAAAAATCCGCTTTTTGGATGCGGGGGTTTTCCCTCCTCAAAAAAACGGGGGGGGAAAAAAGGGGGGGGTAAAACGGATCCCCAAAAAACCCCCGGTTTGTTTTTTTGGGACCCCCACACCTCCAAAAAATTTTTAAAAAGGTTAAAACCCCGGAAAGAAAAAGTGGGAACAGTGCGTAGCCCCCCAAAACCCAAATTTTTAGAATAATTTTTGACCATGTAAACGAATACTGGAATCATATCCAAATAGCGCGTTGTTTTATTAGCACACAAATCATACAAAAGATATATAAACAACAGGTTATTCCAGGTTATATTGAATTCCTACCCAAGGTGGGCTGTATTGGGGCCACATGTATGAAATTTGGGCGTTTAAAAAACAAATTTTCATGCCATAATAATAGCCAGAAGGGCCCCTGATTTATGATCTGTTTACAGGGTCAAAAATAGGGCTTCTAGCGCTAGACAAATTTGGGGTGGGTAAACCACTTTGAAAGTGGTTTCCTGTTCCGCGTAATGGCCTAAAATTGTTTTAGGAAGTTATAAATGTATAGCCTCATACGGTTGTAGTGTGTCCCGCCTCCCGCACGCCCCCCAAATCAGGCGCATTACATAGTGCCGCTTGCTCTCTGTAATGCTTGATAATGAGGTTCGGGGGGATTTGCGCAAATTTGCGAAGGGGGGGCTGCCCCTATTTCTGGCTGAAAATACCCCGATTCTGCCGCGCCCGTTCATACATGTCCCCCTTGGTGTGAGGACCCCCCCAAGTATTGGAACATGGCTGCTTGACTGTCACCATTTCATACCTTCAGAGTGAGTTGTGTCATGTATGTACAACTCCTTCAGGTGAGCACAACAATCATATACTAATACTGCATCTTTGTTTTGAGTTTAAAACACGTCCTTCTGACTTTTCAGCGATAATTTCTGAATAGGTATGTATGAGAGAGATAGAGGGATACGACATATGTAGAAATGAGAGAGATGATATGAGGATATAGATAAGATGCATAAAAGATAGACAGACAGATTAGATAGATGATAGTGATAGAAATAGATAGAAAAAGATACAAATAAAATAGTAGATGTTGATAGATAATTTGATAATTGGGGAAAAATAGAAGGTTGAAACTAGGTGGTTTGGGTATGTGTGAGATAGATAATACATGTAGATAGATACTGTAAGTAAAAATGAGAGCAAGAGATAGAAGTTAGATAGGTAGGAATAAAAATAAAAATAAAAAAAATAGTATCATTAAAAAGAAAATTTAAAAAGAAATGAAATAGATAAAATTGAAAAAAGGGGGTTGTAAATTTAGTTTAGTTTTTTTGGGATTAAAAAGTTAAAAAAATAAAAGATTGATAGTGGAAATAGATAAAATAGATGAAAATGTAAACTTTTGTCTTTGTAAACTCCCTTTCTGTTAGTTAAGTCCAGTACCTCTGCACGGTGTTGGTACATGTTAGGAGTTGTAGTCTGATAACAGGTGTATAGTGTATGCACAGCCACTTAGCAGTATAGAGAATAACAGATATTGCAGTACCTGTAGTAGGTGGATTGTGTTGCAGTTAAACTCATAACAACAATAGACCTAACATTGCTGACTCCTAGTTATGGAAAAGTTACCTGTAGTCCTGAATTATCGCCCCTGTGTGGGTCCAGGGCCCTCTCCTTTGGGTCACCTGAGTCTGTGCCGTAGCTGGGGAGGGAGCTCAGTGCCAGATGGCAGGTGTAGTAAGTGATGCCTGTAATAAACACCTGTTCTGTGTAGAGGGAGGAGAGGGGGTGTGAATACTTGTGTGTTTACCCATATGGATGAGATGGACACTCCGGCACGAGATGCATGATAAACATGTTTGCCTTTATTCAGAGCGTAATGTTGCATTCTTACTTTTCCAGAGGACATATCATATGTAACTTAAGTATCAGTCAGCTATTCTGGAAGCAACATCCATGGATAAAAGACATACAAGGTCAGTTGGCTGAAGCAGAAAGGGTTTGATGACAGATAAAGACTGACACATCTATCTGATCTTCCCAATGTTCTTTCCAATACAAAATTCAATCCCGGAAGATGGAGTCCTATCCGTTATCACACTACAGGGGTATTTTTTCATGGACTTTTAACCCCCTGCATAGCCGAGGCAAATAAATAGAATAGAAATAGAATACAAATAGAATGTTTGGGGGACATGTAAGAATGGGGCTGCACCAGGCGTCTTTTTAGCCAAAAAACATTCGCTATATTTTTAACCAGGGGCACTCCAATATCAGGAGCATTACAGAGCGCCCGCGGCACTTTGTAATGCGCCCGATCTCAGGGGGCGCGCTGGAGGTGTGTCACACTACAACCGTACGAAGCTACAGATTTATAGCTTCAGTACGACAAATCCAGGTGCATTACTGCTGGAACAGGTACAGCACTTTAAAAGTGGTTTACCTGAGCCAGAGGTGGGCGTTTGTAGCTAAAAGCGCTAAGGCAAACATGTATTTAAATTTTTTGGTGCTCAAGCGCCATATTTTTGTGCACATTAGTAGTGTAGAATGCGCCTGAATTTATGAACCTGTTCTACTGCGGGTCATAGATTTAGCGCTTTCTAGCTACTAAGCGACACTTCTGGTTCAGGTAAAACACTTCTAAAGTGCTCTCCTTGTTCCAGAAGTAATGCGCCTGGATTTGTCGTACTGAAGCTATAAATGTGTAGCTTCGTAGGTTGTAGCGCGACCACGCCCCCAGCACGCCCTGGTCTTCAGGGCGCATTACAGAGTTCCATGGGCGTTCTGTAATGCGCCTAATATTGGAGTGCACCTGTTTAAAAATAGAGCGAAGCGCTAGTTTTTGAGCTAAAAAGACGCCAGACTTCAGGCGCAGCCCCTTTCATACATATCACCCTATATCTATGACCCACAGTAGAACAGGTTCGTAGATTCAGGCGCAGTCTACGCTACAAATGCGCACCTGGGTGCCAAAAATCATACATGCCACCCTTTATGTGTAATATTGATGCAATATAAAAAAAAGAGCAGAATTATCCCGCACCTCCACTGCAACTGAACATGGAGATACCACACCAGTGCAAACTGGTGTGGCTGTAAAAACACAAATTGTTCAACATAAGATACAGTAGTCCAGGGGTTTTCTCTAAAAACCTTAGACATTTAACCATGAAAAAAATTTCAAATCATTTTTACCATTCTCTCACATGCATAAAATTGCGGTGTTTAGTGCACATTTTGATCAAATTGCTTAAGCCCACCTGCCACATCAAAGCTTGTTGCTCAGATTTTAAGGCAGCTTTGGCTCTACATAGAGGCATCAGAGTTAGGGACCCACCTGATGAGGTTTCCTTGATGTAGTGGGGGGTGAAAAACAATTTGAAAAATTGCACCCTGAACCCCATTGCTATGAACTATGAAAATAGCAATAATGCATTTTAAATGTTTCATGAGTTCAATGTCGGAATGGATTTTAATGCCTACTGTGTATTATGCAAGGTATTTATTTGTTAAATGGGATAGCTCTGTCTAGTGTTACTACAGTAGATTGCAATTAACATAATTATGTTAAGGCAGCTTTGACCCTATGTTATTATAATATTGCACTTGTCCTCTTATTTAATTGTGAGGCCTTTGGACTCTAACAAATTTGGCAGCTTAAAGGGATTGTCTCGCTACAAGGATTGCTTTTTATGTTAAAGATCTTGCAAAAACAAGTCACTTCGCAATATGTGTCCATTAACAGTGTCCTCCCTATTCTGAGATATCCTCTCTTGTATGGTGCATCTGCTCCTCAGGTCACTATAGTTCAGAACCTGTTCAATTTCTCATGATAGGCTGCGCTGCAATGGCCTGGGCTTTGTACTGCATCCATAGTAGATGCCCAAGTACACACGGCCTGAGATTCAAAATGAATAAAAAACCAAGAGGTAAAACAGTCTGGGTGAGATGAATCAATGTAGTGAGACAACTCCTTTAAGGCTGGTTGTGGACCCACTGAGCCACTACTGGGCTTGCTCTAAGGAGGCATAATTAAGTGGGCATCAGGTTCTTCACAGAGCCTTTGATGGTATGGTTGGCTTACTCCGATGGCCGCGAGGTACAACCTCAGAGCAGTCCCCGGCAGTGGCAGCTGACCAGGTGGGTCAGAAGCACCAATGAGAGGCACCGAACAGAAACAGGAACCAGATGAGCAGACAAGGCAAACAGAAACATGCAAGGTACCAAATGAGGAGGCTCACAGACAAACAGAGGAATACAGTAAGACGGACATAAACGGAGACCTATGAGAACTGACATAATCGGAGGCCTAGGAGAACAGACAAACGGAGGCCTAGGAGAACAGACAAACGGAGGCCTAGGAGAACAGACAAACGGAGGCCTAGGAGAACAGACAAACAGAGGCCTAGGAGAACAGACAAACGGAGGCCTAGGAGAATAGACAAACGGAGGCCTAGGAGAATAGACAAAGGCAGTGGCCAAGGAACATACAAAGACAGGACAAGGAACATAAGCAGAAACAGAGACAGGCAGGGAGCTCATACATACAAAGATACACAGGCAGAGACTGACACAAGCAAGACACAAGCAGGAAAACGACAGAGACAGCAACAAACAATAAGCCAGTAGGAATATACAAGGACAGCAACAACTGACAAGGCAGGGAGTGTGGGGAGGAGTTGACTTATAGCCCAATAGGTGCAAGGGGATTAGCAGGGGAAGTCCAACCCTGCTGCACACTATGGGAATAGATATGAGCAGGATGTGGCTGCGCCTCCCTATAGAGCCAAAGAGAAATAAGGGCAGCAGCCAAAAGATGGTGGGGCAGCAAGGACAGCATAGGGGATACAGTAACTGCAAACGGGTAAATTGGCATTAGTCGATCCTGAGGGTAGCGGTGTGACAGACTACCTAGGTATCAGTGTATATTTGGCAAATATTTATAAGATCTGCATGAATGGTACTGTATGTTAATATATTGTATATTAATGCTATCTGCTAAAAGGTATGCATACACTTTCTACATCCAATCCTGTCAAATGCATTGACTAGAGTTTATGTTATAAAAAATTAAAATTTATAATCAGGAAGACAGTAATGCCCGACTCACATCTTTATTGGAGGTTTCATTCAGATCCTCCGTTACAGTTTCCGTCAAAAATGCCGGAAAAAATAGCACAGCATACCACACTATTATTTCCATTAAAGTGATGAACATGACAACATAAACCTGTGGTCCCCGGGCGTCAGTGGGTCTTTGGGCGCATTTGTTCCATCTGCACGATCTGGCACCCCTCGGGATGGGGCTCCAGAGGGTCCTTGACAAACTAGCCTTATGTGTCTCTGAAAAAATACTTTATCTTTTTAAACATTTGTCGACACTAGTGATTGTGAGTGTGGCAGCTTTCCAGCTTTTATTGATCCCTCCATGTCACAATAAATGCAGAACCCGCTGTGTTGTATCGTATGATATTGTTCTACATGGGGCTGCCTTCTCAGGGTTCTGAGGAATGTCAATCCAGTTCAGTAGGGCTAGCAATGTACCACAATGCGGTTGTAAGAGGCACAACTTTTACAATATACATAGATTGTCCATTTTAGGTGCTTAAAAGAGTTGTTTTCATCCATATCAATAGGATATCCCAAATTTTAAAAAGGGGTGGGTTTACTTTTTGGGGGCTGCATCTATCATGAGAACAGGCTCTTGAAAGTCTCTGTTCAGTACAGGGATGGTTCCTTGTGCCTTCCCCTGCTTGTTCTTGGGAGTACAACTGTTCCGAACACATTCAGAACTCCCATAGAAAAGAATGGAGATACGGCGCAAGCTTAGCATACCCTTGGTTCTGGACAGAGGCTTTCAGGGGCCTGTTTTCATAAGAGATTCAGGTCTCAGTGGTGGTTTGACTTTTCTCTTTTTAGATTTTTTATGGTATGCCATAAACTTTAAAGATAGGAATACCCTTTTAAAAAGGGTTTTTGACTGATCAAATGTTTTAAACCAAAAACCAACACCACTTTTTTCAAGCCTCAAAAGGGGGAAATAGCCTGTTAGGTAAAAACTCATTCCTGAAAAACCCTTTAAAGGTGACCCCTTATTTAGCAGCCACTATTTTTGATCGGGTTGTGCTTCGTGTCCTTTTAAATTGCATTTAAAAGGGATTATTCTGATGCCCCTTTAATACGTAAAAGATATTTCTGCTGTTTAGGAAAAGGGCTAAGGGAAAATGGGGGGCCATGAAAACAATAAAACAGCCCAGATCCAAACTCCATGCCTACTCATAGCTAATAAAGAAACCCCCAAATGGGCGAAGTATGATTTTTGGTGCCCAGGCCCAAATTTTATTGCCTAATAGTAGTGTGTGCCCCTGAATTTTTAAAATGTTTTTCTGGGGTATAATAAGGCGCATTCTAGCACAAAAACGACACTTCAGGCTCAGGTAAACCACTTTTAAAGTGGTTTACCTGTTCCAGCAGTAATGCACCTGGATTTGCCGTACTGAAGCTATAAATGTGTAGCTACATACGATTGTAGTTCAACATGCCTCCAGCACACCCCCCCGATCTCAGGCACATTACAAAGTGCCGCGGGCGCCAATTAATGCTCCTGATACTGGAGTGTGGCAGATTAAAAATATAGTGAACAGGGCTGCACCAGTTTTTGGGCTGAAAAGACGTCAGACTTCTGGTGCAGCCCCGTACATACATGTCACCCAATGAGAAAAAATAGTTTACAACATAAACAAATCACTCTCCCTCATAAATCTCTCCACAGAGCTGCACCCCTCTACATCTCCTCCCTCATCTCTACCACCTACTCGGTCTCTATAATCTGATGATGATCTTAGATTAAAGGGGTTTTGCCACAATCTAATGTTGACGTGGGATCCTCCAAAATGGGTATTTAATCACTTTTCTATATATATGTCATCAAAAAAGGTAAAGCCTGTGAGATCTACAGCCTTCCTTACACGCCCTTGGTTTCCTGGCAGTTTACATTAGACATGACCAGGAGCTGAGAGGAGCTGATCTGGCATTGTTTGCACTTCTTATCAGATGGCAGGGAACATGAATGAGCTTTGAAGGGACTGGGGAGAAAGATCCTGTGTATTTTGTATAGAGAATCCACTAGTTGTAATGTAATTATCTGAGTAAACATGCAGATGCTCCCTGGCTCTCTGCTCAGTCCCCCTCCCTTTCCCCCTGCAGCCGGAATTAATGAAGGCTGCCTGCTGAGCTTATCTTCTCTCCTGAGCAGATAAGAGGGAGAAATAAAACGCATATAGCTTGTGCACAATACAGTTCTCCTCTGTGGATTAGCAAAACAATGTTTACTCAACTACAGAGACGGAGTATCAGGAGCGTGCATGGGAGGTGGAGCGGTGACATCACAGAGGAGGTACTTGTTTTTTTAAACACAGAAACACAACGCCCCTTTTCTCAAGCCTCAAGAGGGAATTATCAGCCTGTTAGGTGAGGAACTCACTTCTTGGCAAAACCCCTTTAAATGCCTCAATCCTCCGAACCTCCCATGATTGTCTCCATGACTTTGGACGTGCTGCATCAGTTCTCTGGAACATGCTACCCCATATAATCAGATTTGCTTATAACACGTATAACACAGTGTGTTGCTTATAACACAGTTTTAAGAGAATACATCTTATTAGACAGGCCTGCCAAGATCCCTAATGACTAACCCCTCGCAATTAGTCACTCACATTTCTGACACTCCATGCACTTGGGCACTTATAGGCACTTACCTGTTTATAGATGTTCTGTTTTGGTGGCAGGTTCATTCAGTTTTATGTATACTACCCAGAGCCGTCTTAACAACATTATGGGCCCCTGGGCATAGCACTGCTGTGGGACATCAAGCTTAGCCATACCTCGAGCCCCGTTCAAGTACACCCATATTAACATGCACTTATATATGGACACCGGCAGCCTGCAGATTACAAGACTATTTGGCAGGGCAGGGAGCCTTCGGCTTCCTTCTCCACCATGGTTTTTAAACTGTTTGCACATCCTAAAAACACACATACAGTTAAATAAGCAAAAGGGACCCAATGTATGTTTCTTGTATTCCTAGGACATGCATAAACCACTTGGGTCCCTTATACTTGTGGGGCTCCTGGGCAACTGCCTAGTGTGCGCAATGGAAAAGAGGGCCCTGATACTACCCAGTATTTATGGAGCATGCCCGCACCATTGTGTAAGCCGAGCACTCCCTACACCCACATAGATTGTAAACTCTTGGGAGCATGACCCTCACACTTTATGTCTGATCTGTAAGTAGCTTTTTACTATATAATGTTTGTTTTTTGTCTGTCCTTATACCCTTATATTGTACAGTGCTGTGGAATATGTTGCCGCTATATACATAAAGATTATTATTATTACCACAACCTGAAAGAAATCCAAAGCACAATTCCAAATATTCACTTTTATTAGCTGAAATCCAGACATTGTCTACTATAGCCAAATTCACTGTGTAGTCCTAGACAATGGGATGAATTTGGTCAAAACAAATGGTCACGCCATGCTCTAGTGGATACTGTATTATGGAAGCATTGCCTCACATGGCACTATATTGGCATCGCAGGTGAAACATGGCGCCCTACAGAACTTCTAGTGGCCTTCACATCATAAACCTCAAAGAGTTGTGTTTGTTGATCTCATTAAGGATGGATTAAGGACTGGAAAATAAACCGTGTGAATAATTATCATAGTGCAATGTTTGCTCTCTGATTGCGGTGTTCCTTTAAAGCTTTCTAACAATCTCAGGTGCATGTGTTTCCTGGACCTTGATAAATCACTTGCATGACCTTGGTGTACACAGGCAACTTCCAGTTACTTTCAAAGTGGTAATTTCTGCAATATCAGTAGCCAAAACTATCCAAAGCAAGTGTGCCTTATTACAGCATTAAAGGGGTTGTGCCACGATGTAATATTGACGTGGGATCCTCCAAAATAGGTGTATAATCACTTTTCTAAATATATGTGATTACAAAAAGTGAAGCCTGTGAAAGTTGCAGCATTGCTCAGTCCCCCTTAGTTTCCTGAAAGTTTACATTAGACACGACCAGGACACTGACAGGAGCTGATCTGGCTGCGCTTGCATGTTTGCACTTCTTATTTGATGACAGGGAACATTAAGGAGCTTCCAAGGGGCTGGGGAGAAAGTGCAGTGTATGAGTCTGTCTGCTGTATAGAGAATCTACTGTTGTAATGTTATTATTTGAGTAAACTTTAGAGACACTCCCTGCTTCCTCGCTCTCTGCACACCCCCTCCCTCTCACCCCTGCAGCCGTTCATGACTCAGCATGCTTTGTTTATATTCTCCTATGAGCAGATAAAAGGTAAGGATCTCACTATGGAATACTTGATAGAGCAACAATATAGAATACTTGGTAGAGGGACAATATGGAATACTTGGTAGAGGGACAATATGGAATACTTTGCAGAGAGACAATATGGAATATTTGGTAGAGGGACAATATAGAAAACTTGGTAAAGGGACAATATGGAATACTTGGTTGAGGGACAATATGGAATACTTGGTAGAGGAACAACATGGAATACTTGGTAGAGGGACATTATGGAATACTCAGTAAAGGGACAATATGGAATACTTTGCAGAGAGACAATATGGAATATTTGGCAGAGGGACAATATGGAATACTCGGTAGAGGGACAATATGGAATTCTTGGTAGAGGGAAAATTATGGTTATTTGGGTTTTGAAGGACAATATTGAATATTTGGTGGGGGGGACATTAGGGAAATTTAATTGGGTAGAGGAAACAATATAAAATACTTGGAAAGGGGGGCCCAATATGGAATACTCAGAAAAGGGAAACAAAAAGGAATATTTGGAAAGGGGGAAAATATGGAATTTTGGTAGGGGACAATAGGGAATACTTGGAAAAGGGAAACAAAAAGGGGAATTTCTGGGAAAAGGGGGACAATTTGGAATATTGGTAGAGGGACAATATGGAAAAATGGGAAAGGGGGACAAAAATGGAATTCTTGGAAGGGGGACAATAGGAATTCTTGGTAGGGGGAAAAAAAAAACCCAAATAGGGAAAATTTTAGTAGAGGGAAAATTATGGAAATTTTTTTGGAAGGGGAAAGGGGGAAATTTTTTGGTAGAGGGAAAAATTTTGGAAAAATTTTTTGGTAGGGGACTTTTTGGGAAATTTTCTTGGTGGGGGGTAAAATTGGAATTTTTTTGGAAAGGGGTAATATGGGAATACTTGGTAGGGGGACAATTTGGAAATTTTGGAAAAAAGGGGGGACAATAGGAAACTTGGCAGAGAGCAACAGGGAAATTTATTTGGAAAAGGGGACTAGAAAAGGGCGAATCGTTTCCCTAAGGGAATTTAAATTTCTTTTTTAAAATTTTTCAGGAAATTTGGGGTTCAGAAGGGAAAGTAAAAATTTTTGGGGTACTTCGGGTAACGAAGTTTTGCTATTGATTGAAAAAAAAGGGGCCTCCCGAGCACATGGCGCTACGGGGCAAAGCACCTGGGGGAAAAGGGGCATAGCCTGCATGCTTTTGGTGCAGAGGGTGAAGAAAAATTCGAGCCCGGGCCGGGGGATCTGTGACGTCCCCGCACAAAAATAAGCCGGGGCGCGATCCCGGGAGCTCAACCCCCTCCCACTGTGTCATCGGGGAAAGGGTTTTGTTTGCCCGGGCTGATAGCTTTTAAATGAAAAAATTAAATTTTTTATACGATTTTGTGGGGTGTCTCAGCTTGTCTAGAGATTTTCCCTTTTTTAAATGTTCTATTTCAAATTTTTTTGGGGTATTGGATTGAAATCCATTTGCTTTCCCACTGAAAGGCTGCTTTTACTTTAATTTCCAAGTGGAGAAAGCCAGTTCCGGGTTGTTTTCATTTAAAAAACACCCCTTTTTTTTCAATAAAAAATTCCCACTTCTTTTTTTTGGCTGCTAAATTCTTTTTCGGCAATTTAAACATCCAGGGGTTAATTAAGCGTTTTTTTGGGGTTTTCTGCCCCAAAAAAACCGTTTTTTTTTCCCCAACGCCAAAATATAAAAATTTTTTCCCCGGGTAGCCTAATTCAAAGAAAAGGTTTAAATTACAACTGTATCTCTTGTTGTGTGGGTAGAAAACAGGAAAATTTAAAGCTACAAAGCTACTATTTTGTGCTGCTAAATTTCCCTATTCCCAAATTTTACTTTCCAGGGTTTAATTTTGCTTTGTTTTTGCGGGTGTGTGACAAAAAAAAAACCGTTTTCTTCAACGCCAAAATCTTTAAAATTTTTCCTGTACCTTATTCATGCCGGGGGGTTAAATTTCCCCCTGTTTGGCTTTTACATTTAGGAAAAAACACCCCAGGGGTTTTAAAACGACACTTTAAAAGAAAATTTTTTTTCCCGGGCCATTTGTGGGGGCCCCAATTTATATCCGGGGTTACCAAGGGCTTTTACTGGGTTCTTTTTGGGTTTCAAAAACAGGGTGTATATTTTATCATAAAAAAGATATCATCATCAAAAAATTGTCTTTTCCCTTAGAACAAACAGTATGTCAGACAGAGAGGTCAGGCTCTTTTACCTGCGAGTAGCCGAAAACACAAACATTCCCCGGGCAGGTCGCAGTACAAAAGGGACGTGCGCAGGGGGCACTCCGGGGAGGGGCCCCAAAATGGGCCCCTGTCATTTTTAGCGGCCGTGTGTTGTTTTAGCAACCCCAAAGGTTTTGATTGGTTGACAGGTCATCCTTTTTCCTCCCCAAAGACATTGACAACCCCCGCCCAAAAGTCGGTGGGAACCCCGGGCAAAAACCTTTAGTTGGCATGGACCGGGGAGGGTTCAAACGGCCCCCACCTGTCCTCCCGCCCGCCTCTGTCCCATCCGGTTTCCCCCAAGCCCGAGATCTACTATGTGGTCTGGGCCAGGCCCCTTTATTGCCCAGGATGAAAAAATTTGAGGAGGGCAGTTTACAGCTACTTGGGAAACGAAGAAATGGGGCCAATTTTTTTCCTTTCTTCTTGCAGTAGGCGGAAAGTTTTTGATGTTGAAAGTTGGCAGGAGGTCCCTTTTTGTGAGGGGTTTTGCCTCTGCTTTCCAAGACCCGGGGGATAGGACAGCAGTGACGATAAACCCCAAATAGATGTGATGTAGCCCCACCGCCCTTGGGCCGGGGAAGCAAGGGCTTTCCCCCCCCATCGTCAGGAAAGAGGGGGTTTTGCTTTGGGGGTCCCGGGAGCAGCCCCAGGGCCAAAAAAGTGGGTCGTGTTGGGCCCTGAGGGCAGCAGGAAAAAGCAGCAGTTTTGAGGTCGGGAGCCAAAACGGCCACGGGGTTTAAAAAAACCCCTTCGCGGGTCCCCAAAAAAGTAGCGGGGAAAAGGGGCCCCAAACGGGCAGCGGCGGGTTAGTCACTCAGTGCGGAGCATTGGCGGTAAAATCCGATTTGGGTATATGTAAATCTGTGGGCTGAAAGTGAAGCGTGGCCCGGGAGCTTTAAGTTTTGGGAAACCCCGGCCCCCGCGTCAAAAACCCTGGGGCGTCAACCCTCCCGGGGGCCCGGGGGGAAACGTGGCCCCAGATGTGGTGGTCCATCTGGGCCCGCCCCCAACAGCACAGCAGCAAACGCCAGTGGCAACGCAGCCCCCTTGCAGCCAGTCAAGGGCCCACCACCTCTGCAGAACGGAGCTGTTTCTCTTTGGGCTTTACTCCCGGTCAAGAATGCTTCCCCCCTCCCGCTACTCATGGCCCCCACAAATCCCTTCAGGAGGCATTGCAAAGAGACAAAAGTATGCGTCCAACCCCCCCTAAGGGCAGCAGCCCGACCGGGGTTGGCTCCTGTCCAATTGTTTTGGTTTTTGCCGTCCCCCCCTTTCCAAATGGGGGGAAACTTTCCCCATTCAGAGAACTAATTTGGGGTTTTGCTGAGCCCCGGGTGGAGAACCAAAACCGTAAATTTTTTTTTCCAAAAAAAAAAACAGAAACCAAACACTTTTATACATATGAGAACAGAAGGTGGGTCAGTCCTTGACCCTTTTCGGGTTTTTTCCCAAAGGGGCACGGCAGCCCCGGGGCGTCCGGAGCTTTTTAACTACGGTCGGGGGCCAAATAAAAAGGCCTTTTTCGGCCCCCTTGGGTGAAAGTGCCTTTTCCCGCCCAGGCACACCAACAACCTTGGGCAGGAGACCCGTTTCTCCCCCCACGTTTTCAAACTGCCCGCACCTTCGCCAATGTTCCCCCCTCCCCCCTCCCCCACCAACCAAACCATCTCAGGGCCAAAAACCTCCTCCCCCCTCCACCAACCCCCCCCACCGCCCCCTACAAGTTCTGCTCCATCAACCACATGTGTAGGGGGAAAAGCGGTGTCACCCCAGTTTTACCCCCTGGCAACGAAGTCCACAAAGGGGGAACTGCTCCCGTCTGCGCAAGGGAAAACGTGGTGGTTTCTCCCGCGCCAAAATGCAAAAACGGGAACCCCTGGGGGCGGACAATTGGGAGGAACATGGGGGTCCGCGCTGCAACGAGGGGGTTTGGGCCCTTTCGCCCGGGATTGGGGGGGCCCCGTGTTTTAATTGGTTGTAAAAGGTTCCTGAAGTCCCCCCCGATCTTCAGAACATTCTGAAAAGGGCCAGGAAACGTTGCACTTTATCCATTCGACAAACCGGAACCCCCCCTCGGTTGCAGCGGCGAACGGCCTCCCCCAAACCTCTGATTGTGATTTTTCCACCCGCGGAATTCCAGCCTGCACATGTTGGACCAACGTATGAACAGGGGAAAGGCCATAACGATTTTTTGATGATCCAGGCAGACAGAAGTACTCCCGGTACTTTGTTCACCAGTGGCAGCTCATGCGTGACACCGCCCTTTTTTGGCCATTGGGAGGCGAATTTTTTCCGCGCCGGATACGGGATAATAAGTCATTCCACTGTTCATTTTCCTGAACAATGCTGAAAAATCTGTTGGGCGGGGACGGGAAACGTGGCACTACATCCGGGGGACATGACCCGGGTGGGGACTGAAATGGAGGGGGAAAGGAGGACATTGGACAGAAGCATTGCTGGTGAAATGGGGGTTTTTTAAACCGGGTACAAGAGGGGAGGAGCAGGAGCAGCTGGGGAGGTGGATGGAGATGAGGAAAGGGGGGGAGATGACCCCCAAGCACCGGGCAGTATACAGTGGAAATGGGGGCAGGGAGCCCTTGGAGTCACTTGTCGTGGCCCGCAGCAGCTTTTTGCCTGGCTATGAAGCCAAATAGTCCCACCCGGGCAGGGGATGACTTCGGGCTCTCCCCCCCTATTGGACCTCGCTAGGGCCAAAATGGAGCCTTTTTCCCAGTATTGAGAGGGAAACAAATCAAAACATAGGGAAATCCCCCGTAATCATTGGCCGCTGCCTATGTGCCTTTGCCCCCTCCTCTGACAGGTCTGCCGGGGGGGGTTCCTCACGCTCACGATACTGGGGGCCCCTGCTGGGGAAGGGGGGGGGTAGGAGCAGTACCAGCTCCTCTGAAACCTAAGTCTGGAGTACGATGACAGTTCTTTTCCCCGCCTAGTGAGGGGCAGGCGCCGCCAGCAGCAGGGACGGGAGCATCCCCTAAACCAAAGGGGGTGGGCCTCTTGGACAGCACTTCCCACCTCAGTTAGAAGACCGCTGGACTACTGGGCAGCCAAACGGGGATGGTGGCCGAAAATTTCCGAGTTTGCAGTGGAAAAGCTGTCCTCCCCCGCCAGTATGTGGCATCAGAGGGGGTGTTAGGCGGGGGGCCCATCGTACCCCAAAGGGAAAAACCCGCTTGTCCCGGAAATGTGGAACGCTGACTTTGTCAAGATAAATCAGGCGGGTGGGCCGGTTTCCAACACCAATGCCTTAGGGGCCGTTTCATTCTGGGTTTTAAATCCTGCCTCCCATATTTTGATGCCGCCACCCGCCTGATGCCCCAAAATCTGTGACATTTTCCACCCCCAAACCTCTTTTCCGGGACTGGTATTGCCACCCACCTCCCTGTCATTGTCCACTCTAGACCTCTGCTGTGTGTTGCTGCCGTGACATCCACACTGGTCATTGTGCCACCCTCCTGTGGGTCTGTTTTGCCCCCCAGTGCATTTTCCAATGCCTGCCTTATTTGCCGCCCGGGCCTCCGCTTATCATTGTGCCCTCTTGGGTTCCCCCCTGTTTTGCCCCCTCCAGAAAGCCCTTTTTTGCATGCCCGACTCTGCCCGTGCTGCTGTTTACCCGTTCGTCATTGCCACTCTGGGGATATTTGTTTTTGCCCCAACATAAAATGTCATTGTGCCATGCCTGACCCATGCTCGGGGCTGCCGCCGTCACCTCCACACTGCCCAAAAGTTGCCCCCCGGGCCTCATTTTTTTTTTTCCCATTTTTGGATTGTTTATAGGCTCTTCCCTTCATTTTTTGGTCATTTTTTGCCCCCCTTAAGTCCAGGGAATTTTATAGTGAAGCGTTCAAAAAAGCGGGGCGTCCGCGGTCATACAAAAAACACAACATGTTTGAAGACCAAACCAATCCCCTCAAAATTAAAAGCATGGCACAAGTTCTAAGCACCCGAGGCTCTGGGCCCCGGAAATAGCTGCTTTTTAAGCGTTTCGTCCCGAAGTAATTGGGAACGAACAAAATTTTTCGGAAAATTTGTCAAAGTGACCAACAATTTTTTAGAAAATTCGCCCATCTCAAAAAGGGACAATATAGAATACTTGGTAGAAGGACAATATGGAATACTTGGTAGAGGGACAACATGGAATACTTGGTAGAGGGACAATATGGAATACTCGGTAGAGGGACAATATGGAATACTCGGTAGAGGGACAATATGGAATTCTTGGTAGAGGGACAATATGGAATATTTAGTAGAGGGACAATATGGAATATTTGGTAGAGGGACAATATGGAATTCTTGGTAGAGGGACAATATGGAATACTTGGTAGAGGGACAATATGGAATACTTGGTAGAGGGTAAAATATGGAATATTTGGCACAGGGACAATATGGAATATTGGGTAGAGGAACAATATGGAATAGGTGGTCGAGGGACAATATGGAATCCTTGGGAGAGGGACAATATGGAATACTGGTAGAGGAACAATATGGAATACTTGGTAGAGGAACAATATGGAATATTTGGTAGAGGGACAATATGGAATACTTGGTTGAGGGACAATATGGAATACTTGGTAGAGGGACAATATGGAAATTCTTGGTAGAGGGACAATATAGAATATTTGGTCGAGGGACAATAGGGAAATTTACTTGGTAAGGGACCATAGGAATACTTGGGTTTAAAAGGACAATATGGAATACTTGGTAGAGGGACAACATGGAATACTTGGTAGAGGGACAATATGGAATACTTGGTAGAGGGACAAAATGGAAAACTTGGCAGATGGACAATATGGAATATTTGGCAGTGGGACAAGAGAGAGGGCATTAAGCATGAGAGGTGGAAGGGGAAAAATCAATGAATGCCCAAGGGTGACAAGAAGGGTTAAAGAAGCTGCGGAGGAAATGATCTCTTGGTATGAAGCAAGGAAACTCTGAGGATAGGAGAAGGCGGCACACTGCCATTGGAGTAATTGCTTATTATCAGAAATAATGAAATATGGAATTTAAGGAGCCACTTGCAGTTGTGGGAGCCGGATGATGTGCCTTTCTCTTTTCTGCAAGTGTGGAACATGGAGCACGGAATTAACGAGGGTGTGTACCAATTTAACACAATTAAATGAAACATTTTATATAGTATAGTTTATTTTTTTCATTTGAATATAGTGATATGTCAGAAAATATAAAATAGAAGGAGAACAATTAGGAAACATTGGCACTTGTTGGAATTAGATGAAGATCTAAAAGAGAGAACAAAGTTACCCCCTATTGTATCTTTTAGATGGTGTAAAAATCTTACCTACTGTGAAGCATGGGGTCGGCAACATTATGCTTTGGGGCTGTTTCTCTGCAAAGGGACCAGGACAACTGATCTGTGTACATGAAAGAATGAATGTGGCCATGTATCGTGAGCACACCGCCAGGGCAACGAAGGAATGGCTTCATAAGAAGCATTTCAAGGTCCTGGAGTGGCCTAGCCAGTCTCCAGATCTCAACCCCATAGAAAGCCTTGGGAGGGAGTTGAAAGTCCATGTTGCCCAGCGACAGCCCCAAAACATCACTGCTCTAGAGGAGATCTGCATGGAGGAATGGGACAATATACCAGCAACAGTGTGTGCCAACCATGTGAAGACAGAAAACGTTTGACCTCTGTCATTGCCAACAAAGGATATAGAACAAAGTATTGAGATGAACCTTTGTTATTGACCAAATCCTTTTTTTCCACCATAATTTGCAAATAAATTATTTCCAAATCAGACAATGTGATTTTCGGGATTTGTTTTCTCATTTGGTCTCTCATAGTTGAGGTCGACCTATGATGTCAATTACAGGCCTCTCTCATCTTTCTAAGTGGGAGAACTTGCACAATTGGTGGCTGACTAAATACTTTTTTTCCCCACTGTAAATGGAAATTTCGTGCAGTAGTCCACACTGCATGGATTTTCTGCCGGACGGTTTTTGACTCCAACGGTGTTTCTAAAAACTTAGAACATGTTCATTTTTCCGCCTGGTTTTCGGGCAGAACATGAACATGTGGGTGCGAAAGGGGACGGATTGAATCCGCAGACAAAAGCTGTCCCCCTGTGTGCCAGGAAAAGCCAAAATACCGGTCAAATTTTTTGTGTCAGTGCTTAGATAAGTCCTTGTAGATATGTGGTGTAATAATATTTTTAAATCTAGGTACAAGCTGGACCACTAGGTGTCGCACATGTATCATGTCCCAAGCTTTGCTTCCCTTTATCTAATATAATCATTTCTAAAGCTGGGTTCACAGGCTGTGATTTTGTAAAGGACCAGATTTCAATCTCATTATTATGATGGTGAACAGTTCTACAGGGACTCTTTACATGCAACATTAATTTATATACGAATTAAGCCCAGTCATTATAAGAGCCACTCTGTACACACAATCCTATACAACACTCCCTCAAGTTCCAGTGCCTCAGGATAAAATATTATATCACCATACAATGCTCTTTTCTGGGATATTATATGTGAAGTCTGGTTTCAAGATACAATGTCATAGACAATGATCCCGCCGAATTTTCATTTTACTTGTAAAACCTCTGTATTAGTGCAGTGCATTGGTGGTCTATAGCACCACTGTACAATATAGTGCGGTACTACATGTCCTGTACTGCTTTTTCTGTATTAT
>JAODAL010063620.1:0-19151 GCA_025379985.1 Phyllomedusa bahiana
TTTTGGAAAAAGCTAAAAGGGGCCGCATGGTTTCATCAGCAACCGGACCCCTGTACCAGAGGGCCGACAGGCCCCCATCGCCACACGGCTGCACGGCCGGGTCACCGACCCAGCCATGCAGCTATCACAGCCGCTGCTTGCACCGCGCGGTGCAGGCAGCAGCCGAGGCTGAACATCTGGGATCTACTGATCCCGTCTGTCAGCTCCCAGGAGGCCGCGGGGCAGGCGCACGATGTAATGGCTTCACCTCGCGCCCGCTCCGCGTCCCGCACACTGCTGCCAGCGGTCTCCGGGGAAGAAGGTAGAAGAGGAAGCAGAGACATAAGGTAAGTATTGTTTTTACTTATTTTGTAAAAACTACTGCCCTGTCTACCTGTATACCTGCCCTGCCTAGCTATATACCAGCCCTGTATACCTGCCCTGTCTAGCTATATACCTGCCCTGCCTACCTGTATACTTGCCCTGCCTAGCTATATACCAGCCCTGTATACCTGCCCTGTCTAGCTATATACCTGCCCTGCCTAGCTATATACCAGCCCTGGCTACCTGTATACCTGCCCTGCCTAGCTATATACCAGCCCTGTCTACCTGTATACCTGCCCTGCCTAGCTATATACCAGCCCTGGCTACCTGTGTACCTGCCCTGCCTAGCTATATACCAGCCCTGTCTACCTGTATACCTGCAGTGGCTAGCTCTATACCAGCCCTGTATACCTGCCCTGCCTAGCTACATACCAGCCCTGTCTACCTGTATATCTGCCCTGCCTAGCTATATACCAGCCCTTTATACCTGCCTCTGCCTAGCTATATACCAGCCCTGTCTACCTGTGTACCTGCCCTGCATAGCTATATACCAGCCCTGTCTACCTCTATACCTGCCCTGCCTAGCTATATACCAGCCCGGTCTAGCTGTATACCTGCCCTGTCTACCTGTATACCTGCCCTGTCTAGCTATATACTGCCCTGTCTAGCTATATACCTGCCGTGTCTAGCTATATGCCTGCCCTGTCTGCCTATATGCCTGCCCTGTCTGCCTATATGCCAGCCCTGTCTACCTATAATAGGCCCTGTCTATATACTGGCCCTGCCTGGCTACATACTAGCCCTGCCTGGCTACATACTAGCCCTGCCTGGCTACATACTGGCCCTGCCGGCTTACATACTGGCCCTGCCTGCCTACATACTGGCCCTGACTGCCTATATACTGGCCCTGACTGCCTACATACTGGCCCTAGCTGGCTAATTACTGCCCCTGGCCCTAGCTGACTAATTACTGGCCCTGGCCCTAGCTGGCTAATTACTGGCCCTACCTGGCTAATTACTGGCCCTACATGGCTAATTACTGGCCCTACCTGGCTAGTTACTGGGGGCAGCCCTAGCTACCTGGCTGATTACTGGGGGCAGCCCTAGCTACCTGGCTGATTACTGGAGGAAGCCCTAGCTACATGGCTGTTTACTGGGGGCAGCCCTAGCTACCTGGCTAGTTACTGGGGGCAGCCCTAGCTACCTGGCTACAAAAATATAGAATAAAATAGATCCGGGCGCTCATCCACAAACGAATTCCTCGTGCAGGCAGTGGCGTAGATATAAAAGAGATTTATTTAAATAAGAACAATAAAATGCATAACGCGTTTCGTGTCATAAAGACACTTCCTCAGATGCTGGGTTATTACACACGGTACAAGGGAAACAATACCTGTTTATATACTTAGTAACACAGCATGTGATTGGTGTTTCCTATTCAGACCAATCACCTTTATTGTTAAAGGAAGGTATCAAAGTTGGGAAAACCTATAACATTGTTTCAAAGTATATGTTAAAATAGAAATAGATCCCATTGGTCTGTAGAAACAATCCTGAAAGAAACAATTTGCAGAACAAAAATAGGTGCGTCTAAAAGAAAAAAAAAAGAGCACATAGAGCAAACCAGAAATTCTAATCTATGCAGCATTCCAAAATGAAAACATCCAAATAGATGTGCGAAGTTACAGGCACATCTGTACATGCAGAAAACTATAAATGTCATAAGGACTAGAAGTGGTGATAGAAGTAGGAAACCTGGTGTGATGATGGCTCATATATGTGGAGCGCTGATCATCATGGGCCGCTCGTGTTACACAGAGGCATTTCTGCATAGCAGATAGAGTGTATCCGATAGGAAAATGGACGGGCCAATAACAAGGAGCGGTACAAAATTTTGTCCAATAGGAGAAAAGAAAACCAGGTGGACTAGTAATATAATATATCGTGCTGCCTAATCAAATAGATGGAAGCGCTGTTGAAACGGCCCATATTGGGTGTATCATTAGATAATAATAGGCTTATATAGATGTAACATCATACTCATATAAAAACATATTAAACGATTATCGAATATATATAAAATACAAAATACAGATAGAATGAAAGTATATACAATTATGGTATACCATATAATACTAGTTACTTGTAGTAGTGGGACCTTTGATGTTGGAGACTAAGATGTAAACTAAGTGAAGTAAAAGTTAAAAATTAGAAAACGAGTTCAACCGCTTCATTTAACCCTTTGGGATTCACCGTTTGCAGAGTGAACATCCAGAACACTTCTCGTTTTTGCAGTATACGGAATCTATCGTAGGTATCGTTTGTTATATGATCTATTGGTTGTATAGTTAATTTAGTTGGATCTTGTTGGTGAAAATCTCTAAAGTGTCTAGATACACTGTGTTTGGGGTCACCCTTATTGATTCGTGATCTGTGTCCATTAAGACGTAAATGCAAAGGACGTGTGGTACGGCCCACATATTGGAGGCCACAATCACATTGGATTAAATAGATCACGAAGGAGCTTTTACAATTTAAAGCATGTTTCATTTTATGGGTAACTTTTGTGGTGGTAGAGAAAAAAGAAGACGCTTTTACCTGGCTAGTTACTGGGGGCAGCCCTAGCTACCTGGCTAGTTACTGGGGGCTAATTACAGTGGTAGGCCCTGTCTACCTACCAAATTAATGGAGGAAGGCCCTGTTTATCTACCTAATGGGGGTCCTAATGGGGGTCTACCTATTTACATGCCACTTATCTGACATTTTTTATTTTCTAATTTTTAGGGTCTAACATAGCTGTTTGGGGAATGTGCTGGAAAAGAGAGGAGTCTAAGATGTATTTGTGGTAAATTCTACAGAGACGAGTAGTGTCCACTAGAAGAGGACACTGCATGCTGTACCGGACAGAGAAAGAAATGGAAGGGAACGACTCATCAGGGATGACGTCATGGAGGTTTGGGCCAGAAGGAGACGAAAAGGAGAAGAGAACAATTCCCATCAGAGATGACGTCTCCTGTGAGTCCCTATTGTCAGGGGTCATTTTACTTCTGTGTTGAATCAGTGCTGTATTCATGTGATGGTGACCTGATTACTGGGGATGTGATTGGGGGGTTGTAGGTTATGTTGGTGCTTATGTAGTGTCAGTGTGGGCTTGTCCCTGATTGTAAAGCGCACACCTGACTCTGTGATGAGGGGTTTCTCTGCACCACGGTTTCTTTCTTGCTTGTGTGTAGGGGGCTCTCACACGGAGCGGTTTTGGTGCATTTTTTGTGTAGAAATGTACAGCATTAACTGCTCTGCCTTTCTGCACAAAAACGCACCAAAAACACATCAAAAACACTCCGTGTGAAAGCACCTTTACAGTGTAGTTTATTTTAGAAAGTGGCGAGGTGCGAGAACAAGGGACATTTTTTAAGTGGTTGTTGTATGTGGGCTGGTGGGGGCTTAGTGCCAGGGCTGATTTTTATTCCCAGTCCGGCCCTGCTATTACATACATTTAGCGGCACTCTTTAAACATTCATGCTGAATGTAGTACCTTAACATCTATGAAATAGTGACCAGAATATAATAAATTTCCATTTATCCTTCATAGAGTTTTTTTGTCAGGGAGCCACAAAAACACTGAATTTTAGGAAGGCTAAATTTATTCTGCTTAGGGAGGCCCTAAACAGTATTGAAAGGGACAATGTGTTTAAAATGGCAGTACAAATATTAAATCGGATATTTTTTAAAACATCTTAGGCGCCCACTGGTAATAAAGGTAATAAAATAATTAGAAACAGGTAAAACCCAAAGTGGATCAACAGAGATGTAAAAGAGGCAATAAAAAACAAAAAGAAAGCGTTTCATCTACTAAAACAGGAGGGCAATGAAGAGGCGCTAAGAAGCTATAGGGAAGAAAACAAAGTGTGTAAAATAATGATAAAGGCAGCAAAGCTGGAGACAGAAAGACTTATTGCCATAGAAAGTAAAACTAACCCCAAAATATTTTTTAACTATATAAATTGTAAAAAGATTAAAACAGAAAATGTTGGCCCTTTGAAAAGTACTGTAGAGGGCGATGAGAAAAATCAAACCTATTGAAAAATTTTTCTCCACTGTATTTACCGAGGAGGATGACCTTCCTGTTGATGAACAGAGGGATGAGGTAAACTCCAACTTAAATGTTTCTCGTCTAACCCAGGAAGAAGTGAGCTCCGTCTTAAAAAGACTTAAACGGACAAATACACAGGTCCTGACGGTATACACCCGCGTGTCCTAAGGGAGTTAAGTAATGTGATAGATAGGCCCCTATTCTTAATATTTATGGACTGTATAATAACGGGGTATGTCCCAAAGGATTGGCGCATAGCAAATGTGGTGCCAATATTCAAAAAGGGGTCAAAAAGTGATCCTGGAAACTACAGGCCGGTAAGTTTAACCTCTGTTGTAGGTAAAATGTTTGAAGGTTTTCTAAGAGATACTATACTGGAGTATCTCACTGAAAATAAATGTATAACTCCGCTCCAGCATGGGTTTATGAAGGATCGGTCCTGTCAAACTAATCTCATCAGCTTCTATGAGGAAGTTAGTTCTAGACTGGATCGGGGTGAGGCATTGGATGTTGTATATCTAGATTTTTCTAAAGCATTTGATACGGTGCCACATAAAAGGTTGGTAAGTAAAATGAGAATGCTTGGACTGGGGGAAAATGTGTGCAAGTGGGTAAGCAACTGGCTCACTGATAGAAAACAAAGGGTAGTAATTAACGGTACATACTCAGACTGGATCGCTGTTACTAGTGGGGTACCACAAGGGTCAGTATTGGGCCCTATCCTCTTCAACATTTTCATTAACGATCTTACACATGGATTGCACAGTAGAATATCGATCTTTGCAGACAATACAAAGCTCTGTAAAGTAATCAACACAATAGAGGATAATGTGTTATTACAAAGGGATCTGGATAAGTTGGAGGCCTGGGCAGGGAAATGGCAGATGAGGTTTAACACAGATAAATGCAAGGTTATGCACATGGGGAGGAAAAATCCATTACATGACTACATGTTAAATGGAAAAAGGCTGGGTAAAAGTGACATGGAGAAGGACTTGGGAATCCTGGTGGACAGTAAACTTAATTGTAGCAGTCAGTGTCAGACAGCAGCTGCCAAGGCAAATAGGATCATGGGGTGCATTAGAAGGGGCATAGAGGCACATGATGAGAACATTATTCTCCCATTATACAAGTCACTGGTTAGACCACACATGGAATATTGTGTACAGTTTTGGGCACCAGTGCACAGGAAAGACATTGTAGAGCTTGAACAGGTACAAAGGCGGGCAACAAAAATAATAAAAGGACTGGGTGGACTACAGTACCCAGAAAGATTAGCAAGACTAGGGTTATTTAGTTTATAGAGAAAAGACGGCTTCGGGGGACAATAATAGATATGTTTAAATACATCAAAGGTCAATATAGAGATCTCTCCCAAGATTTATTTATACCCAGGACTGTATCTAGAACAAGGGGGCATCCTCTACGTCTTGAGGAACGAAAGTTTCTACATAAACATAGAAAGGGATTCTTTACTGTAAGAGCAGTGAGACTGTGGAACTCTCTGCCAGAGGAACTTGTCATGGTGAATTCACTAACAGAGTTCAATAAGGGTTTGGCTGCATTTCTGGAGCATAAGAATATCACAAGTTATAGTGTCTAGGATTCTGGAGAGCGGTCATTGATCCAGGGATTTTTCCGATTGCCAGATTGGAGTCGGGAAGGAATTTTTCCCTAAAATGAGGACAATTTGGCTTCTACCTCATTGGGGTTTTTTGCCTTCCTCTGGATCAACACCTTAGCACAACAGGCTGAACTGGATGGACGTCTCGTCTTTTTTCGGCCTTACAAACTATGAAACTATGTTTAATGGAAAAAACGCTGGGTAAAAGTGACATGGAGAAGGACTTGGGAATCCTGGTGGACAGTAAACTTAATTGCAGCAGCCAGCATCAGACAGCAGCTGCCAAGGCAAATAGGATTATGGAGTGTATTAAAAGGGGCATAGATGCACATGATGAGAACATTATTCTCCCATTATACAAGTCACTGGTTAGACCACACATGGAATATTGTGTACAGTTTTGGGCACCAGTGCACAGGAAAGACATTGTAGAACTTGAACAGGTACAAAGGCGTCCAACAAAAATAATAAAAGGACTGGTTTAGTTTAGAGAAAAGACGGCTTCGGGGGGACATAATAAATATGTTTAAATACATCAAAGGTCAATATAGAGATCTCTCCCAAGATTTATTTATACCCAGGACTGTATCTAGAACAAGGGGGCATCCTCTACGTCTTGAGGAACGAAAGTTTCTACATAAACATTTTCTGATTGCCAGATTGCAGTCGGGAAGGAATTTTTCCCTAAAATGAGGACAATTGGCTTCTACCTCATTGGGGTTTTTTGCCTTCCTTTGGATCAACACCTTAGCACAACAGGCTGAACTGGATGGACGCCTCGTCTTTTTTGGCCTTACAAACTATGAAACTATGAAAATTGCGTTTTTTGGTCATTTCACGTCCCCTTAAAATCGGAATAAATTTGACCAAAAAAGTCACATGTATTCCAAACTGGTATCAATAACAAGTGCACTTCAGCCCGCAAGAAATGCACCTCCACGCAAGTCCATAGGTGTTAGTACAAAAAAGTTAATAAATAAATAAATATATATATATGTATATATATATATATATATATATATATATATATATATATATTGTTTATATGTTCTTCTTTTAGTGACGATTTTGAGAAGGGTCGTATTGACTGAAACGTCATAGTGTCTGTCACAATATTACCTTCTTCTTGTATGGAGCATCACATATGTAATAAAAAATCACAACTGAGCATTTAATCACGTGTGCTGTCGATACTTCTGTTGAGTACAAAAAAGTGATTGGTCGCAGAAAATGGTGGCATGGCCAATTTCAAAAACAGAAAATGTTTGGAATTTTTTTTACGGTACCACAACATAACGGAGATGCCTATCAACCTGTAGAATACAGATAACACATAGTTTTTACCAAAGATTGAATGGCGTGAAAGCAAAACACCCGCAAACATGCGCAAGTACTTTTTTTTTCACATATTTCCCCACTTAGATTTTTTTTGCGGTTTTCCAGTATATTCTATAGTAATATGAATAACATCATTAGAAAATACATCTTGTCCCGCAAAATAAAAGCCCTCATATGTATATAGGGGTGGAAAAATAAAAAAGTTATGACTCTGGGAAGACGGGGAGGGAAAAACTAATGTAAAAAAAAAAAATAGGCATCGGCGTTAAGGGGTTCATATAAAACTATGGTTTGGTCAGTAACAAGTGAACCATAATCAGCAAGTATAGAGGTGCATTGAAATTACACACTTGCAAGCACTTCAATTCAACAGCAAAAGTGCACGCTGTAAATACATCGTGTGACCTTCCTCTAAGGTGGGGGGCGTTTTCAAGCTCAGTACCTAGAACAGCCTGAGCTGTAAATACAGCCCTGCTCCTGGCCACCACTCGCCCCTGCAAAATTTACAACACACATATCTGAAACTCCTCACTTTTTCTTCCCAACTGTGTGCCCCCACCTCCCCACTATGTACAAAACCCATATCCATAATGCCCCTAATGGTAACAATTACCCCCTTGGTGCCCTGGTACTCCTGGTAGCTATGTATATAGGCCCCCTTGGTCATAAGTATTTTGTTATATAGGGCTTTTAGTAGGTAAATATGTATATTGGTCCCCCTCTTGTAGGTAGGTATATAGGGCCTCCAGAAAGTAGGTAGTGTCCTCCAGTAGGTAGGTATATAGGGGCCATCCAGTAAAAACGTAGGTAGATTGAGGTCCCCCTATAGGTAGGTAGTTAGCCCCCCCAGTAGATAGGTAGGTAGATAGGGCCCCCAGTAGGTAGATCAATAATTTATTTACAAGGAAATAAATCAGCACATACTATGTAGAAATGATGTAGCCACAGAAAGGCAGAGACATCTACTTACATCTACTTACATTACTTACATTAAAAGTACACATTAAAGATATACTTTCCAGTATATTTGTGTTAAATCAATGCTTCCTTGCCTAAGGTGGTTGACTTTATACTTTATATTGTTTTATTATGCACATGATAAGAAATCTTACAATTTAATAAAAATATACGTGTATTAAACATTTTGCTACTGTACCTCTTTCCAACCAATGCAGGAGGTCTCTATCTGGAAATAAGAAAAATGTCATATTCCTGTCTATAGTTATAGCTCCTATGAAGTTAATATGGTGTCAGAAATGTGACCTCTTGACAGCTATTTAGTAACAGGATTATATGGAATTGTTATTAACATGGTTATACCAACAACTTCTTCACTGTGTGTAATTACTTTTAGAACTGCTGTCTCCCTTGGGGATATCATGTTGTGAATAAAGTTAACTCTAAAAAAAAACAAAGCAGAAAGATGGAGGTAGTAATACTAGAGAAGTTCTGCTCCTCCATACACTACTGTTACCTGGATACCAGGGTCACATAAGATACTGCTGGAGGTGTTAACGCTGGAGAAGTTCTGCTCCTCCATACAATACTGTGACCTGGATACCAGGGGACACATAACCTTCGTGGTGGTCACATGAAAAAACACTTCTAGAGGTAGTAATACTGGAGAAGCTCTTCTCCTTCATTCATTACTGTTAAATAGATACCAGGGTCACATGAGAAGATGCTGCTGAAGGTGGTAATACTGCTCTTCCTTACACTACTGTTACCTGGGTATCAGAAGTCACATGATTTATGTTGTGATCACATGGCTGTTTTTTTTCCATACAGTTACTCCATGGCAGGCATTACGATAGATAGGAATGTGGGCTATACCAATTTTTTTTTTCTAGATAGGGGCCTACTGCACTGGGAAAAAAGGCACATGAACAGAAATATTAAAGAATTTAATAGTTTATTATTATACACATAAGTAAAAACATTATAAAGTGGACAAGCCCTTTAACAATTCTATAGTTTATAATTTACCTGTTTGTTAAATAAAAAAAAGTTTTATATTAGGTCACTATTTGGGATTGCTAGTTTCTGGAAATGATGATTTACTCTCTTCTGTCTGTCCTAGTTGCAGTCATATATGGTCTCCATAGGACTCTAGATGCAGCACAGTGTGCAGTATTCATAATTAGAAATGAGCGAACAGTAAAATGTTCGAGTGGAACTTCGAACAGTTGTGGTGTTCGGTTTGACTCGAACCCAATTAAAGTCAATGGGAGATGATGTTCGGGTTAATTTTTATACTTATACAGGGGAGGAGAAGCTGTAATTACCATCCATAACATTAAACTGGATATGTGGACCAACTTACTGAAGATAATGTGGCTCTAAGAGTGACAGAAATAGAAAGAGAGGCTAAAATACTTCATTCCTTTCAATGGCTAACTGAAGAGATGAGGACAGCTTGCAAGCCGGGGCGTAGCTATAGGAGGTGCAGTGGACTAGATTAAATGGCAGTACCATTGGTGGCAGCAAGAACAAGCCAATAGGGAGCATTCAACAAGATTAGGCAATGGGGAACAGCAAGGTTCTGGTTTGACAAGATTAGGCGGCAGTAGCATTGGTGGCAGCGAGAACATGTCAATGGGGGGACATGGAGGTTCCGGTTCAACAAGATGAGGCAGCAGTACCATTGGTGGCAGCGAGAACATGGCAATGGAAAACAGCAAGGTTCTGGTTCGACAAGATTAGGCAGCATTACCATTGCTGGCAGCAAGAACATGGCAGTGGGGAACATGGAGGTTCCGGTTCGAAGATTAGGCAGCAGTACATTTGGTGGTAATACAGGTGGAGGCATTTAAAAAATAAAGATTTGGAGGGCTACAAGGAGGAGGAGTAAGAGGTGTATGCAGTGCACATCAAGGTCATACAGACGTATATTTCAAAATAAAACTAGCTGTTGGCAACAGTAAAATACAATTTGTAGAAGCGGCAGGCACAGGAACTACTGATATGAGATGTAGTGTAGGTTAAAGGGAACCTGTCACATAGGTCATGCCCCCCTTGTTGAGGACAGCACAAGCTAGTGTCAGACCTGCTGTGTCCCTTATTCTGTAAGATGCTGTAGTTTTAGAGCATTTAATGCTCAAATATTATTCATGAGCAGGTGTTGGCCTCGCCCACCAAAGGCTAGCCCCGCCCATCCGGCAGTTATTCACATATTTCTACCTATTTAAAATAATAGGTTTATCAGTTGAGGTGGGCGGAGCTAGCCTCAGGTGGACGGGGTTTGAAAGAACGGACTCTTTTCATGACTCTTCTCTGGCTGAAAACTGTAGATTTGCACACTAAATACTCGAAAACTACAGCATCTTACAGAATAAGGAACACAGTGCTGGAAATAGCAGGTCTGACACTAGCTTGTACTGTCCTCAGCAAGGGGGGCATACATTAGGTGACAGGTTCTCTTTAAATGTGTATTTCATATTGTCAAGAAGACGTGCTACAGTTTACTAATCAATGAAAAAGAAAAAATGGACCCGGCGCACGTGCAGGATAAAAAGCCCGAGCTAGAGGCTTTTACATTAAAAAAGTATTTATTCTTAAAAATGCAAGATTTTACTCTCACAAAATTAAAAACAAAACATACAGATTATACTTTACGCGTTTCGCGAGAGAGCCCTCGCTTCATCAGAAGTTTACCTTCTGATGAAGCGAGGGCTCTCTCGCGAAACGCGTAAAGTATAATCTGTATGTTTTGTTTTTAATTTTGTGAGAGTAAAATCTTGCATTTTTAAGAATAAATACTTTTTTAATGTAAAAGCCTCTAGCTCGGGCTTTTTATCCTGCACGTGCGCCGGGTCCATTTTTTCTTTTTCATTGGCGTCTTTCTCCCACCGGACATCGGAGCGGAGCATCAGTGACCTGCGGCTGCCGTACTAAGGGCTACGGTATATAAATTGCCCCGCAAGCCCATATGAGTGTTGTGCCTCTATATTATAAGCGCAACACCCCAAGGTGAGAATCCAACTGTATTCAATACCTAAATTTGTTATAACAGTATAACACTATTGTGCGCCCCCTCTTTTTTTCCTCTTTTTGCATAAGTTTACTAATCAGTGACATTGGCAACTGGGGCAACAAAATGGTCAGAGATCCACGCTGGATTCATTTTTATTAATTTCAAACGATCCACATTGTCAGGGGAAAGACGGATACATTTGTCAGTTATCACCCCACCAGCTGTGCTGAATGTGCGTTCTGAGATAATGCTGGCTGATGGGAAGGATAAAACTTCTATGGCGTGTTGAGCAGGCTCAGGCCATTCATCCAGTTTGGACACCCAGAAGATGAATGGGACCAGACTAAGTTGAGCCGAGGATAGTCATGGACCATGGTCTTAAGGCGGTCTCTGTGAGTCTGAATGCTGCCCTGCCTTGCAGGCATTGGTGAGGTGGTAAAAATCGATTGCCAAATGTCACCCAGTAGGGTTCTGCCACACTGCCTGCTGTGGCTATTTGCCATTCTACTTCTGCCACCTTGCTAATGTTGTTCCACCGTGACATTAGAATGTGAAGACGCAAAAGAAATCTCGAGTTGGTCAATGAGCACTTTCTCAAAATCCTGCATTTTACTGTCAATTTATGTGGGTGGAAGGAAATTGCTCACTTTTGTCTTGTAACGTGGATCAAGAAGGATGGCCACCCAAGTAATCGCTGTTCATTTTTATTGCCTTGATGCGAGGATCATGTTGCAGGTAATGTAGCATTCAAGCACTCATGAGTGAGATGCTGCAGGGATCTCCCAAGCCTCGGGGGCGAGGGGCATTAACGGGATCTTCCTCCTCCTGTAATCTGTGCTAACCTCTTACAACTTAAGGGTAATCAGTACAGGTGGTGTCCACTCCTACCTCCTCATCCTCCTCCACTTCCTCTTCCTGACTGTCACCCTCTGACCTAGAACTACTGTCTAAAAAAGACCTGTGAAACAGTTGGGCCTTCTACATCCTCCGGCAAGTAAGGCTCTGTGTCCGTCTCCTCCTTCTCCACTACTGCTGGGACCTGCTGCCGCAGCGTGCCTAATGCTTGTTAACGGTCATGCTGACAAGGCCATCGTCTTGACTGACCATTTTGGTGGCCTCTTCAAAACTGCCAAGGATGGTGTAGAGATCTGTCACCTGTCTCCACTCTCTATGAATCAACACCCCGAGGTCCACACCACTGCTAGTCAGGCCATGAGACATTTCATACTGTATAATGGCATTGCGCTGCTGCCACAATCGCTGGAGCATGTGGGGGGTGGAATTCCAGCGTCTTGCCACATCACATATCAGACGGTTGACGGGGAGGCCCAGATCACACTGC
Organism: Phyllomedusa bahiana; assembly: GCA_025379985.1. Classification (NCBI taxonomy): domain Eukaryota; kingdom Metazoa; phylum Chordata; class Amphibia; order Anura; family Hylidae; genus Phyllomedusa; species Phyllomedusa bahiana. Next base: position 12,674 of record JAODAL010063620.1, read on the forward strand.
AATGCTGCCAGTCGTGCGGAAGCAGGGTGCAAACACCAGAAGTTTGAGCTAAGACTTCGAGCCTTCCTCAGAGGACAGTCAATACCTGGGTAGCGTTTGAGAAATTTCTGCACAACCAGATTCATGACATGCCAAGCAAGGGATGTGCTTAAGTCTACCGATCTTAAGGGCAGCAAGGAGATTGCTCCCGTTGTCGCACACAACGTTGCCTGGCGCCAGGTTCTTAGCACACAGTGCGCAGAGCCATCCGCAGCTCTTGACCCATGTATTGACGGTCTCCAAGACCAATTATTTTGAGAACGGCTTGGTTTCTCTTACCTGTTGAGGTTGGGGATCTGGACTCTGCACCATCCCAGCAGTGTTGAAGAGTGTCGACCCAGATCCATCACCAGAGGCACTGTCATCCACCAATCTCACCCAGTGCGCAGTCAGATGTAATGTCCTTGCCGGGGTTACTTGTCCATGTGTCTGTAGTGAGATGGACTTTGGTGGACACAGATGCAGCCAACGTGCTGGAGATCTTTTCTGCAACATAGCGGGCCAGGGCAGGGACAGCTTCTCTAGCGAAGAAATGCCTGCTTGGCATCGGATGTTGGGAGCATGCCAGGGCCATGACGTAGTGGAACCCATCTGTGTCCACCAGGCAGGAAGGCAACATTTCCAAGGCTAACAGCCTAGCAATGCCAACATTCAGGCTTTTGGCTTTGGGATGGTTGGGGTGAAAGCGTTTCTTATACTCCCACACCTGGTACACAGAAGGCTGGCTGCTGGATTGGCCACTGTACAACGTGCAGGTCACACTGGTGGAAGGGGAAGATATAGGCTGTGTTGCTGGTGGTGGGATTGCTGATGGTCTTGTGCCTGACAATGTGCTCTATTTCATATATATTGCTTTGTATAGGAGATTTGGAGTAATTGCTTTATACAATTACTGAACCCCCAAAACTGCAAAATGAACTTTTCTGCACTCAATATTTTCTGCACATAATTTTCACCACCCCAACCACTATTTCAAATACCATACATACTCAAGTATAAGCTGACCCGAAAATTAGCCAAGCCAGCTACTTTTGCCACAAAAACTGGGAAAACTTATTGACTCGAGTATAAGCCTAGGGTGGAAAATGCAGCGGCTAGTGGTAAATTCCAAAAATAAAAATGGATACCAATAAAATTACATAGGTAGGTATAGGCAGTTTAATGTCCCCCATAGGCAGGTATAGGCAGGTATAGGCTGTTTCATGTCCCGTATAGGCAGTTTAGTGTTCCCCATAGGCAGTTATATATCTCCCATAGGCAGGTATAGACAGTTTAATGTCCCCCATAGTAGGTATAGGTCCTCCCATAGGCATGCATATGTCCTCCCATAGCAGGTACAGGCAGTTATAGGCAGGTATATATCCCCTCATAGGCAGGTATAGGCAGATATAGGCATGTATATGTCCCCCCCCCATAGGCAGGCATAGGCAGGTATAGGCATATGTCCCCCTATAGGCAGGTATAGGTCCCCCATAGGCAGGTAGAGGCAGGGTTTGTTAAAAAATACAAATAATCACCTCTCTCCCCTCTTACCTCTCCGCTCGGATGCGCTGCATCATTTTCCTGGCACAGGCAACGTGATGTCATCAGGCCACACAGATAGCATGATGACAGTCAGTATCCTGTGCCAGATACTATGGTCTGTGGCCTTCTGGAGTTCTACTGCAGAGCAGGGAGCTCCCAGAGGAGTCGCATACACGTGAAGAGATCGCTGACAGCGCCCGGGCCACGGCAGCGCTTGGATGCTGTTGGCTGACTGGATGGAGAGTCAGCTGTATGCTCTCCCAGAGGATTACCGAGACCCAAAAACTGCAAAAATGAACTTTTCTGCACTCAGAATAATTTTCACCAACCAACCACTTTGGGTAACTCGAGGATCAGATGTATGCGCTCCCAGAAGAGTCGCATACAGCTGAAGCAATCCCCGCGGGCACCCGTGCCACGGCAGCCCCGGGCCGCCCCTGGTAACTCGAGGATCAGTTGTATGCGCTCCCAGAAGAGTTGCATACAGCTGATGGATCTCCACCGGCGCCCAGGCCATTGCAGCTCACATTTTTTGTGCTAAAAACTCAGCTTATACTCAAGTATATATGGTATATTGCTTTGTATAGGAGATTTGGAAACGGTGCATTATATAATTAGTGAGCCCCAAAAACTGCAAAAATAAACTTTCCTGCACTCAGAATTTTTACCAACCAACAACTATTTCAAATATATTGCTTTGAATAAGAGATTTGGAAGCCGTGCGTTATTCAATTTCTGGGTCCCCAAACCTGCAAAAACGAACTTTTCTGCACTCAGAATAATTTTCACCACCGAACCAACCACAAATGTCACAAAATAACAGCTTCTGGGTGTGGAAAAGATGCAGCCAGCAATACCAAACAACCTAACTATTGCTGTCTATGATTCCCTAAGCTTGCTGAACACCCCCCTATCTAACTACCTAACTAATCTAAATAGCAGCTTTTCCTGTCGCTAATAAGCAAATATTTTGCCTGCATGCAAGCAAGCAGACAGAGAGCAGTCTGTACAGTACAGAGAGTGAGCTGAAAATGGTGTTCAGAATGCAATACAGTAAAATATATATAACATGGTCAGTCACTGAGAACCCAATACCTCAGCGATGACGTTTTTGACACCTCTCTGTGCTCTGCACTGATTGGATGGCCGCCAAAAATGCAGAAAGGCGGTGAACACTATTAAAATGGTGTATCAAACACCTCTAGAACTCGAATGAACAGTAAAATGTTTGGTTCGGTTTGAGTTCAGAAAATCGAGATGTTCAACTCGAACTTAACTTTTCTCGAACGGTTCGATCAACACTATTCATAATGTCCGCCAGTCATACTGAAGCTTATTTTTGTCCTCCTATTTCCTCTATTTACTTGTTGACAGATTATTGTTAGTACATTTGCAATTAAAGTTATTAAACCCTTATTGCAAATTAGGTTTACTTAAAAAAATGTACAAATTTCAACTGTTTGCATAAACCAATCAAACAAAACAATTGAAATAGCTCAACATGACTAATATAGTAAATGATTGCTCCAAATTTAACACAAAATTCCACTTTTATTGACTGCTACAGTTTTAGAATTATTTAACCTCTTAAACAGGATCATTAGAGCAAACATACATCAGGTGTTGTCTCAAGCAAGTCTGATGCAAGAAGTCAAGGGCTTCATTGTGGTGTAGCTAGGGCTTTGGTGACTGATGTTTAATGGTAAGTTACAGATATCGTTAGGTCTAAAAAGTGTTTCGAAGAAAGTTTAAAAAAAAAAAAAATCAAAAACTGTGCGGAAGAATGAGCATGTTCTAAGTTTTTCGGAATGTCGGGGGTGTAAAAAAACGTCCAGCTGAATATACGTTCAGTGTAGACTATTAAACTGATTTTCTATTTAAGTATACTGTATGTTTCATAGTTTCATAGTTTGTAAGGCCGAAAAAAGATGAGATGTCCATCCAGTTCAGCCTGTACGTTCCCGCAAATGGACATATGGGTACGTCCTGGCGATCGTGCGGGCCTACAAGTGCACCCCGTACGATCGGAACATGGGAACAGCGGTATATTACCGCTGGCCTCATGCCACACCTCCCACGGTCGAAGCTAAGCCCTTAGCTCCGACGATCAATTAAGATCGTTGTAGCGAAGTCTCAGGGAGGAGGAATGAGCTCCTGCTGTCTGCTCTCATCGTCTACCAGACGGCCCCAGGAAGTGAAAGCCACCTTCCAGGTCATCTGTGACGTCACCATGCCCAGCGTGCATTGCAAGAGTGATCTGAAGATCACTGTTACAAATCCCCTATGGGGAAAAGTGAAAAAAGTGTAAAAAAGTTTTAAAAAAGTGAAAAAAAGTGAAACACAAACACGAAAAATAAAATAAAAACATCACCCGGTAACACCACCCTTTTCCCCTTTACAAACGGCAATCGCCCCAAAAGAGATAAAAAATAATTAAAGTACCCATATTTGGTTTTGCCCCATGCGTAGCAACCTGCCCCATAAATATGTCAAGTTAATTAACCGGTATGGTAAACACTGTTAAAAAAAAATAAAGAATTTTTGTTCATCCCGCAGCACATAAAATGGAATAAAAAGCAATCAAAAACTCATATAAGTGCCAAAGTTGTACCAATTAAAACATCAGCTCATCCCACAAAGTCCTTACACATCTCTGTATACGGAAAAATAAAAAAGTTATGGCTCTCAGAAGATAGCCATGCATAAATATTGTTTTACACAATAAAACACTTTTTTTTTTAAAGTGCTTCAACATAAAAAAAACTATATGAATTTGGTAGAGCCGTAATCGTATCGACCCACAGAGTAAAGCTAACTTTTCACGGATACTGCACGGTGAGCGCTGTTAAAAATAAAAAACACTACTAGGATTACAGTATTTTCGTCACCCTGACTTCCAAAAAATGGATTTAAAGCTGATCAAAAAGTCTTGTCCCCCCAAAAATGACACCAATAAAAACTTCAACTCATGCCACAAAAAACAAGCCCCTACAAATCTCTGTACACAGAAAAATAAAAAAGTTATGGCTCTCAGGCTATGGCAATACTGTGTAAAAGCAGTAAAAGAAAAAAAAAATATACAAATTGGGTATCACTGTAATCGTATCTGTGGGGGTCAATACACTCACTATACCCCTTGATATATGCCTTAAGGGGGGTAGTTTCCAATATGGGGTCCTTTTAGGGGTGTTTATTACGTTTTAACGCTATAGGTAGAGATGGGCGAATAGATTCTTACGATTTCAGGAAAACTTCATTTCTGAACGAAGTCGAAGTTTGGGGTGATTCGCGGGAACGAAGCGTGTTTTTAATTGATAAAATGGTTGCAAGCACATGGCGTTACATGGGGCAAAGAACTCTGGGAGGAAGAAAGGAGTAGCCTAAATAACATTTGCAGAGATGAAGCCAATCAGAGACCAGCGGGATTTTGTGATGTCACCGCACTATATAAGTCCGGACGCGACGCTGGGAGTTCACATTCCTCTCTTTGTGCCGTGTTGTAGCTGCTGCAGCTCCTGTAGCTGAGATCTAAAACAAAAGAAACAACTTTTATACCGCCTTTTTTTTGGGGGGGGGGTGTCACAGCTTTACTCAGAGACTGCTTCTCTTACGTTCTAATTTTGATTTTGTGGGTTACTAGAATTGAAGTCCAGTGTGCGCCCAATTCAGCTGCATATACATTTTAATGCCATCTGCTCAGTTCTGGAGCACATTGAATATCCAAGGGTTATCTAAGCCTGTTTTTGCTGTTGTATTCAGTTAAAGAAACAGCGTTTTTACAATACAAATACCAGTTAATTTTTGGCTGCTCATTTCTTTTGCGCAATTTATATCCAAGGGCTACTTAAACGTCTTTGTGCTATTGTAGTCAGTAAAAGAAAGGGTTTTTTTAAATGCCAAAGAAGAAATTTTGCCTATAGAATAATTCATATCCGAAGTTTAATTGTTTTTCTGCTGTTGTAGTCAATAAAATACAGGTCGTTTTAACACCCCACATAGCTGTTAATTTTTGGCAGCTCATTTCTTTTGCGCAATTTATATCCAAGGGTTAATTAAGCGTTTTTCTGCTGTTGTAGTCAGTAAAAGAAACTGTGTTTTTCAACGCCAAAGAAGAAATTTTGCCTGTGGCATAATTTATATCCGAAGGTTAATTAAGTGTTTTTCTGTTGTTGTAGTCAGTAAAATACACGTCGTTTTAAGGCTATGTCTACACTGCACAGAAAATCTCTGTTTTTTCAGCGTTTTTCGTTTTCTAAAAATGCTGGAAAAACGACTGTAAGGCTATGTTCACACGGTGTATTTGCAGAACGTAATTATGCCCCGCAATTACGCCGTGTGGACGGGGGCGGGGCGGGAGCGGGGGAGTGAGCGGGGGGCCGGCACTTCGCCGGCCCATAGACAATCACTGCTAGCGGCGCGTATACGCCGCTAGAAAGTGAACCTGTCAATTATTTTCCCCGCCCGGCGGCTTCGCCGGGCGGGGAGAGGAGACGTAATCCATAGTTCTCTATGAGAACTGTGAATTACCGTAATGATGGACCGTTTTCGGCCCGTAATTGGCGCACTTCGGCGCGTAATTACGGACTGAAATACGGCCCATTTTAAGCCGTGTGAACATGGCCTAATCATCTCCCATAGACATCTAATGTAAAAACGTCCTGCTGTCTACACTGAGCTTCTTTTTTCTGCTCGTTTTTTTTAACTGGTCGTATTTTGCAACATGCTCTAAAAAACGCCAGCACGGGCAGAAAATTTACTACAGGAGTCTATGTAAAGTGCCGGACCGTCTTTAGGGCGCGTTTTTTGGCGTTTTCGCTCGTTTTTGCCGCGATTTTTCAATGAAAACACTCCAAAGACCCAAGACACCTATAATGGTGGTAACAAAGGGTTTAAACCTTATCAATTTTTTCATACA
>JAODAL010063621.1:0-19151 GCA_025379985.1 Phyllomedusa bahiana
TGACATCAACCATGAATAAGGGACACGCACCCGAAACGCGTGGGGAAAACGCTTGCTGAACTGTTAATGCTGACCTTTGGAAAATGGACTTTTAAAGTATATTTAATAAAGCTACAAGTTTTAAAAAACCCAAAGAAATCTTACAAGTTGTGGAGTGCAATATTTTTTTCCTTACCTGTATGCAGCAGGAGACTGGCTCCGGATCTCCCACTTCTCCGTGCAACCAAGTAGGTGAGCTGAATATTCCTTTCATATTTTTCACTTATTATTCTGCTTACAACACCAGGGACACCTCAACCATCATCCGGACAGGGAGGCTTATTCACACTGAACACTGGTGGAACACCACCTACTCCTATTAAAGCAGACCCCCTATTCACTGCAACTGTTCCAAGGAGTACAAGAGATTGTGTGCCTAGCCTCCATGACAGCAAACTATTAATCCCATTCTCTCCTCTTTGACCCTGGCGCATTACATAAATTAGTGTCACGTACATTGATAATGATAATGACATGTTTGTGCTGAATAGTCATGCTTTGGTTCATTTATCCCCTTTATTGGTATGAAGGATGGGTTAATGACCTCTGTATTAACTTCTTAGTGTATTATGTCCATAGAATGCTGAGATAAGTGCACTGTGAGATAAGAATCTGCTAAGTCACTATGAGAGAACTGTTTTTGTCAAAGTTCCCACCAGCAGCATAAAAAAGAGAGGAGTTGGATACAGAGAGGGATGGGTAGAAGTGAGGGAGAGTTGATAAATTGGTTGTTGTTCAGTTCAGTGCTTGTCTCTGAAGTTCTGAATAGATAAGCCTGAGACAGAATGGAGATAGTGGAGTTGTCTGTCCCACGCTGGCCTGCTGCCCAGATGATATCCAGAATGGTGCCTCTGGCCTAGCTCATCTACCCACATACAGCTCTCCAAGGGTAAAGAAACCCCTTTTAGTCTAAGCTGGATCAAACAAAGTAGTGGATTGCTGGTTCACCTGGAGTTATACTCCGTTAACTCCTTGAAGCCTAAACTGGGATTCCAAAGGGACTTTATTGAGGACTTTAAAGAGATGACATCCTGCTGTTGGTGCGAGTTAAGTTGAAAAAGGACTGTAATTGATGGATTTAAGGAGTTCTGTATTAAACATTGCGCTGGAAAATAAAAACACATATCCCTTGTTTCAGCATTAACACTTCATCTGCTCTCCTGCTGTCTTCACCTAATATCAAGGGCACCTCACAACAACATTGAACATCGGCAGGGGAATACTACAACCACCATTAAGTAGTGTGTCCCAGGGGTAAGAACATCTGCACAAGCTGCAGGTACCTCTCTTTACTGTGTGTGGTGTTGGGTGAGGAAGAGAGGTATGGTGGTAGTATAGCCACCATGACACATGCAACCACGACTCCCATCCCCTCCACTGCTCCTGCCCTGGTTGCTACATTACACTAGGAAAACAAAAAAATGACATTGGACCTCGCACCAGAAGTGACACCACGGTGGGAACGATGTAGGGCCTATAGTGATGTCTGATCCCGCGAGATGCAGAAGGATAAATTAACAATTTAAAACCACTTAAAATCCTGACCCTAATCCCAATTCTAATTTAGCGTTAGGCCATGTTTACATGGCTTAAAATTAGACGTATTTCAGTCCGTAATTACGCGCCGGAGTGCGCAAATTACAGCTGGAATACGTCCAAGTCATTACGGTAATCCACATTTCTCATAGAGAACTATGGATAACGTCTCCTCTCCCTGCTCGGCGAATATGCCGAGGGGGGAGATAATTGACATGTGAATTACCAGCGGCGTATACGCGCCGCTGGTAATGCAAATCTATGGGTCGGCGAGGTGCCGGCCCCCCGCTCCCGCCCCCGGCCACACGGCGTAATTGCGAGGCATAATTACGCCCTGCATTTAAGCCGTGTGAACCTAGCCTTAGGATGAGAGTTGATTTTTTTGGCCTGTTCAATTAGAATCACTTAGATTCAGGTGCAAATTGATTTTGATCCAGTTCTGAAGCACAACACAAATCATGAATCATAAATGTCCTGTAAGAATGTATGTGCAATTAAGACCCCACTCACATCATGTTTGCCTTTCTATCAGGTACCTGTTGGAATATCTTGAAAAAAGTAACTTGACAGAAAGCTTGGTCTATCAACACATGAAGCATACAGTATATGAATAAAGCAATTTATGTGCAAAAGAGACTATGGGCCTCGCTTATGAAAACTGTTGTTTATGAAGACTGTTTTTCTTTCACATAGAAGCCAATCAGAGCTCAGCTTACATTTCTTTTACTGCTCCGGAAAATTGAAAGTTGAGCTCTGATTCGTTGGTCTTTCGCTTAGACAGTTTTCATACAGTAAATAAGGCACACGGTTTGAACTATTATTTCCTATGGCTCTGCCATGGAATCCATAAGGATACTTTTCTCAATACTCTAATGGAGGCAGGAAATGTGATGTTAATAGAACCTTATCTGTCCACATATTTTATGAAAGAGCATTTCCTGCAGTACATATTTAGATATTGATAATCTCAGGTTGCTAATACTGGTGCATCTAAATAATTCGAATATCACTAAAAAGATAATTGATATCAATAATTTAAGTCAAATAGGGGAAACCAAATTTTATTGTATAGACTCTTTTACAGTATGAATTACAAGGTTTAATATAATACATTTGTGAACCCTATAACAAATAAAAAGATAGTCCTGGAGAACCCCTTTAATTTTCAATGATATTCAAATTTTTTGAGATACACTAGTATCATAGTTCATTTATATCAAGAATATATCTAATTGTATCAAGATAAAATAAGTGAAAATATTATTTTAGTGTTTTATATAAAGAATGTTCCTATTTGTAATTTATTGTAATAACTGAGTTATATAATTATATTCTGCACAACTCCCATTGGATTTCCCTCATTTATCATTAGCCAAAAGAGACAAGTTACTAAATGTTCCTGGACCACAATGCAAAATCTATAGCAGGGCCTAAACTGCAACCATACTCTCGAGGAGCATCCAGGAGACTCCCAGGCTCCCGCAACTGTTGGTAAGTATCCCGATACTCACTGGAATGGCATCTTTCTTAACCACTGTCCTGGCAAACACTTCACATTGTTTGACTTAGCAGCACTTCTCCCCTACCCTGTCCCTTCTTATTGTGCTGCTAGCTTTACCACACTGGTAGTGAAACAGTGACAACAATATATACAGTACATTGGCTGCCTAGTAGCACTTGCCAACCGCAGCGCTATTATGATGTCCTGCCCAGCACTATTCCTCCTCCTGATAGTACCTACAGACACTGCATCATTCCCTCTTTGGGTCACATGTCAGTGACTGTATAGTAACTTTGCAACTAGGCAATATGATTTCCAGCGAGCAGGCAGAACACTGGAACATCCTCCTAACTCAAGTCCCAGCTTCTTCCATCTCCTTTATTCAGCATCCGTTCAGCTAGATTGCTAGGTTTGATTACTTTATTCAGTACACTCCAGGGGGTATAGTGTACATATAGGGCCTCACATATGAAATCTGTCTAGGTCTAAGACTTTCCTTGTTGCCCATAGCAACCAATCAGAGCTACTCTTTCATTTTTCCAGAGCACTATATGAAATGAAAGTGGAGCTCTGATTCGTTGCTATGGGCAACAGAGAAAATCTAAGACCTAGAAAGTTTTCATACATATGGCCCTATATAGTGTATATATAGAACATATAATATATACAATCGCAAGAAGCGGAAACTGAGGACTAAATGCCATAAATTAATAATATAATTTTATTAAAGATAACACAATATACAACCAAAAAATAAAGAACAAAAATGAAAAATAAATACAATTGGATGACCACAACACAATGCATTTGTAACCACATATGGAAGCACTATAAGGATAGTGGTTGTCTTCCTTCCTATTTAATCCACATCTTATTTATACATTATAAACAGTACCATTATACAATAATCAAGATTGGAACAAGAATACACAATCAAAATGAAGATATATTCTATTTTATATCCATCTTACCCCTAAAAGAGAGCTCTACATAAGTGACACCCAGCTCTTAGGTTGATATGGATTACAGAGCTCGTGGAGGTATAGTGTATAACCATGTCAATACCTAGCCAATATATCCTGTACAAAACTTATTTGTGTTAACATATAATACTGAATATTTAGGGAGACATGTATGAAGGAACGCTCTTCGAAGTGAACTGTCGAGTCTCGTTTTCAGTATATAATGCGCCTGAATGTATGAAAGTGGTTTTGTGTGATAATAAATGGTATAAAGTTCAACACGCCTCGTCTGTGTGTTAGACGCATTACGAAACTTAGGCGCATTAGTAATGCGCCTAACATGTATAAAGGCTGTAGTTAGGCTGGAAATAAAAGAAAAGTCATGAGAATAGCATGTCAGTGAATAGAAACTATGGTACTGATCCTGCTTGGTGGACCAAAGGTCCCAGCAATACCTGTGCTGTGCTGGCTCTTGCCGTATGTAGAATAAAGGGTGAGAGCAGCAAAAATAAATTTCAAATTTAATGTAGTAAAAATTTTATATTTTAAAACTCTGAACAACATAATCAGTGGGTTATTTAATGTAAAATTAGTTTTAGATTATTTTAATCTTAAATACATTTTATATGTTTTTATATTAATTTATATGATAACTTTTTTAAAATTTGAATAATTTAATTTTATATAGTTTTATAATTATAATAAATTACTTTTTATTATTGTACTAGTGTAATTTGAGAAATAAGGGAGATTTTTGCCCTAATGGCAAATCTAGCTCCACTTCAACTCATAAGGCTCAGGCAGACCTATAGGTCTGCCTGTTCGAGCAGTAATGCACCTAGTGTTGCCGAACCACATTCATATATGTGTCTAATATAGAAAGTGTCGAGTCTTACGAACAATGCCCCTAACACATTCATTAGGTGCATTAGACATCGTAGACTGCTCACTTAGGTGCATTTTATGCCAGAAAAAGGTGAAAAAGCTTATCATACATGTCTCCCTTAGTGTATATAGCTTGCATTTTAAAGGCCACATGTATGAAAACTGTCTAGGTCTAAAACTCTCTTTGTTGCCTATAGGAACCAATCAGAGTGCCCCTCTCATTTCATATAAAAATGAGAGGGGCACTCTGATTGGTTGCTATGGGCAACAAAGTGAGTTTTAGACATAGAAAGTTTTCATACATACATAACACATTCGTAACTAGAGAAGCCTGGTCCCTATAACAAACTTTTGGATGGGACAGGGACAGGCATCATCTTCTTGCATGGGCCAGGAAGCATGGGCCAGTGGTCCGCAGTGCTGTCCAGTGATGTAAGTCAATTCACTCTAAGCAGAAATGATGGCCGACAACGATGCTGTAGACTTCAAGGAGAGCGCTACGCATCAGGAAGGTCAGGTAATAGTCAGGTACGCTTGCTGGTCATCTAGCACACAGACTACACTGATGTAAATGGTTACGAATGGACTGACATAACACTTGGCTGCCTCTCACCTCCCTTAACCCCTTCCCGACATTGGACGTATGTATGAGCACTGTTAAAAATAAATAAAAACACTCCTAGGATTGCAGTATTTTCGTCACCCTGCCTTCCAAAAAACAGATTTAAAACTGATCAAAAAGTCTTGTCCTCAAAAAAATCGATACCAATAAAAACGTCAACTCATCCCACAAAAAACAAGCCCCTACACAGCTCTGTACACAGAAAAATAAAAAAGTTATGGCTCTCAGACTGCTACGATGCAAACATTTTTTTTCCTTTTTGAATAAAAGTGTTTTTATTGTGTAAAAGCAGTAAAACATTAAAAAAAAAATACTAATTTGGTATCACTGTAATCGTATCGACCTGCTGAGTAAAGCTAGAATGTCATTTATACCACACGGTGACCGCTGTAAAAAATAAAAATAAAAAACACTACCGGGAATGTTGTATTTTGTTCAAAATGCCTCACAAAAACCTTAATAAAAAGTGATCAAAGCGTCATATGCCCCCCATAATGGTACTAGTAAAAACGTCAACTCATCCCACAAAAAATCAAGCCCAAAATCAGCTCCGTTACAGAAAAATAAAAATGCTATGGTTGTCACAATTAGGACAACAAAAAACGCAATTTTTTATAGACCTATTTCTATTGTGTAAAAGTAATAAAACATAAAAAAAAACTATATTAAATTTATATCATTGTAATTGTACCAACCACATAGTAAAGTTATCCTGTTTTTTTATCCCATACGGCGAACATTGTAAGAATGAAGCCCAAAAAAGAATGGCGGAACTGCGTTTTTTCCCCCCATTTTCATGGCCCAATACTGAAAAAACCTATGGAACCCCTGTGCGCCCAAAATGTACAGTACGCCCCTAGATGAGATCCCTGAGGGGTGTTGAATCCAAAGTGGGCGACTTCTGGAAGGTTTCACCTGTTCTGGTACTTTGGGGGCTTTGCAGATGCGACATGGCCCCACCAAAATCTGCATTCCAAAAGCCAAATAGCGCTCCCTCTCTTGTACCCCCTGCCATGCGCCCAAACAGCAGCTTACACCCACATGTAGGGTATTGCTGAACTTGGAAGAAATTGCGTGACAAAATTTTGGGTACCAGGTGTATGTAGGAACGGAAAGCTCTTGAGAAAGCTTGGCGAAACGCGCGTCGAGGCTATCCCATTTCCTTGGCAGTGCATTTCCTCCATTCCTACATACACTTGGTAATGTATTGTGTTTGAGAGGTGGGGCATTACTTTGTGCCCAATCTTATGTGCCTATATACTATTTAATCACTTGAATTCTTATGTATGACACTTTAATATTAATGTAATAATATTAAAATTATATATTATACACATAAAATAATTTTCTATATTTAAGAATGGTGGGATTTGTATGCCTTGTTTGATATGGGTATTATTTTTTAATTGTTTTTAGCCTTAAATTTGTTCTATTTGTGACATATCAGTTTTTAATATTTATCACTGAATTAATAAAGATTGTGAATATATATTTCCTTGTACATGATTATTTGTGTCATTGTATTTCCTTATTGGTTAATATGTTTCTGTGCTATAATAACTTTTGATTTGATTATTGGACCTTATTGAATTGGTGATTCTAGCATGATGAGGAAGGCTGGTTAAATCCCAATTCAAATTGATGCTCCCAATTTATTTGGTGATTCAAGGATCAAACACCTGTTGTGAATTTTGCCTCTAAGCTCCTTGTTAGAGATCAGCAAGTTGTGCAAAAAGTACTGAAACACTGAGACATGTGCATTCTAGAGTTAAGAAATGGTCTCATTTAGTTTGTTTAAAAAAAAAATGTTCAATAAATTTTATGACTTGTAAACACTTTGTATAGACCAATTAACTCTTAAGTTCCATTTTTTTTATTTATCCATCAAATGTGCTCAATCTAATCTTATATAAATGCAATAAATTGTATGTTCATTCTGAAATTTCAACCAAAAACTAAATATCCCTAACTTTTTTGTGTTTAGTGAGTAGTAAGAAAAGATATACACTAGGAAAGCAGGGAGAAAAAAACAAAGAGCCAAAAAATCATGACCGGCTGTAGGCAAGGGGTTAATGTATGGCTCTCTAGTACACAGGCTAAATCCTTATAACCTCCAGTGTGTTCTCACAATACAAAACTGCATTGTATGGAATGCATGGTTTCAGTAGTTGATAAGAGTATGTTATACAATCTAATATACTGAATATTATGGAAATTATAAAGATCTACAGAAACTATGCAAATATACTGTACATTTGCGTTAATGCATACTGTTATTAGATATGGGCGAATTTCTCAAATTTAGGTTCGCTCACTTCTCCAAATTTCCCGAGAAAAAATAACTTCGTTCCGAATTACTTAAAAAAAAGATATTTCCAGGCTGCACAGAGCCTGCAGGGTGCTGTAGAACGTTGTGCCATGCTTAAAGAGTACCTATCATTAAAATTTTCACATTTGCTTTCAATAGCAAATGTAAAAATAAGCACTTCTTAAAATATAACATATTAAAAATGCACAGCCTAAATGTAAAAAAAAATCCCTGTTTGGGTCAAATGACCAGTGCTACTTAGCCGACGAGAATGAAGTCGGCACGGGGCAGTCAACAAAACTCCCAGAAATGCACTGTTGCTTACGTCACTCCCCCATGATGCTACATAGGGGAAGAGCATTTTGGGGTTTTCATGCAGCTTTTTTGGGGGGGACAGCAGCCAGTGCGGGGAAGGGGAAAAAGGGGCGGAGTTTGCAGCATGTACTCACCCACGGGGGCTCCTGCTCAACCAACCGGGGGCTTCTGCTACGCTGCGTAGCCGAGCAGTCAGGCCTCCCCGATACTAATGAGCGGCAAACGGCCAACAAGAGGCTCAGGCGCCCCTTTAAAACCGGGGAACAGGTTTGCCGCCCTAAATGTTACCCGCATATAAGGGCACGAGCCTCCCTTGTTGCGCTCATCTGCCTTAAAAAAAAACCTGTCTGGCCAAACTAGTGACAGGAGGCTTGGGCTGCAGCAGCCCAGGGCACACAAAAGCTCCTGTCTCAGCTGCCTTATGCCTAGTGTATAGCTCCGCCCCCCACCTCTGAGATCGGGCAGTGACTCATTCAGTCCTGTCTCCTGCAGAGGAAAATCCAAACATCCCCCCCTCCCCTCCGCTCCCTGAGCTTATTAACCCCTGCATTGCGGCCGACCGTGACTATAAAGCTAAAATCCACAAGGCTAAAATTTGTTATAGGATGCTGTAGACAGAATTTTAGCCTTGTTCCCTACAAATCATTCCACCTTTATAGTTTTTACCCTCTATGGTTACACCATAATACCCTCTATGGGGCGGGTAGGATTTCTGTAGGGGGTCAAAAATTTGCCCCTAAGCATCAAATAAGCTCTGTAGAGGTCTATTATGGGGTCAAAAAATAACCAAGATGTAACTGTAATTACTGTGGGCAAACAAGAAATAAAGGTATGCCCTTGTTTCAAATATCTAAAAAACCAAAGTGTGTGTAATAAAATATATATTAGGGATGTATGTACATACATTGCTGGTTGTAATTAAAGCGAGGTCACCCGTAGGGAACAGACTCTCCCGCCCCCCTCCCCTTCAACTATTTCATGTACGGGGCCACCCAAATGTGTAAGGGGGTTAAAAAATAAAAAAAAAAAAAAAAAAATAAATATATATAAATAAAATATATAATTTTTTTATTTTAAAATATTTAAATATATATATATATTGTTGTATATACACACACCACAGGCAACACCGCTAATAGCAGTTCACACTTTAACCCTGTTTTGTCATAACAGGGTATAATAGAAAATGATTGAAAAGCCTATAAGGTAGTAAAATAGTACTCCCATATAATAAAATAAATATTAAAAGTTCAAATCACCCCTTTTTTTGTCATTTTACAAAAAAAAAAGTTAAAAAAGGGGGGACTCTAAAGCCCTGTCTGTAACACCCCTGTTCAAAAAATCTGACTATTAAAAAGGATTGCCACTATATTGTTCATTTTACCTCAGTCGTTTTCTTGTTTCTTTTAAATTCAGGGGCTTTTTTTGGCTTCCATTTGGGCTGCAGTAAAAAGGTCTGTAGTATAGCACCAGTGCGGGCAACCTTTCAGGAAGACAAACATTGACTAAAGCGCCCTAGGGCTGATGCAGCCCCAAAGAAAGGGGATATCTAGGAATGGGTAGGACACTTTTAAAGGGATATATATTGAAAAGTGATTTTTTTTGCAAGATTTTTAAACAAAAAAGCAATTTTTGTAGTGAGAAAACCCCTTTAAATTTAACAACATTTACCCCTACCCCGAACAGGGAAAGAAAAAAAAAATCCAAAATTGTGGTTTTTTTAGCCATATTTTCCTAAGAAATAGGAATTTAAAAAAATAATAAAAAGCCCTGAACTGCTAAAAGGGTTTTCCAAGAAAAGGTGTTCCCAGATGAAAAAATCACCATTACCAGGTCCAAGGTGGTAGAAAAAAAAATTACGGGCATTTCTAAAAAAAAATTTAAAAAAAAACAGAATTTTCCCAAAAAAACAAAAACAAAGCCTATAAAAAATTTGGCATCATCAGATCATTAAGCATACCATGTAGTTTAGTTTTTTTGGGTGGAATCAATGGGCTTTTTAAAATGTCCCCTGCTATTATTTTAAAAGTATGTGTTATAGACTTTATTTTATTTTTAACTTTTTGCACATATTTATCCTCAAAACCATCTCAAGACACAGTAGATAAATATAACACACATGTAGGTAGCGGGATACAGACACACAAAAAAAAAAAAAACCCTTTAATTTTTTCCTATATTTCAAATGTTCAATGTGGAAAAAATAAGGGGTTCTTTGATCCAAATCTATTTGATTTTGCATTAGGGACTGAAAGGACTAATCATTGCATACAAACTTGAATCCTGGCGCATACAGGCTTGGAATTAGGGGCAGGCCATATGACAGCCTGTTTAACGCCATCCACAAGATGGGTGCCCCGTCAGTTTTTTCAAATGGTTCCGTCATGGGGATAGGTCTCTTTTTAAATGTTGGGGGGCTGGGTTTGGTCTTAAAAAATGTTGTTTTTAGTATGACACGCACAAGACTGCCGCCCGCTCTTAGAACCTTCACTTAAAAAAATTCCCTGGGCACTTAAGGGGCAAAAATGACCAAACAACGAGGGAATGTACCCGAAAAGTCATGGCAGGACAAACTGGAAAAAAAAAAGCTAGGTCAGGGGGCAACATCAGGGCAAGTGTGGAGGGGGACGGCGGCAGCCACAGCAGATGAGGTCAAGAGTGGCACAATACTTTGGGGGTGGCAAAAACAGGATAGGCCAAAGAAATGGCCAATGACACAGGGGGAGTTTACGGCATAACAGCAGGGCAGCATGAGGTCAGACAGTGGGACAATGACATTCTAGAGGGGGCAAAAACAGAAGTAGACCACAGAGAGGCACTTGACACAGTGTGTAGGGCACGGGCCCCAGATAAGGGCACACAGTGGCACAATGACATTTTGGAGGTGGAAAAAAAAGGGTTTGGACAAGTGGGACAATGACGAGAGTGGGGGTGACGGGGGCAGCGCTGGGTCAAGAGTGGCCAAAAGACATTCTGGAGGTGGCAAAAAAGGAAAAGGCCACGAGTGGCACAATGACACGTGTCTAGGGCACGGCAGCAGCCCCAAAACAGCACAGAGGGAGACATGACACAATCACATTTTGGAGGTGGCAAAAACCGAGTAGCCCCGAGTGGCACAATGAAAATAGGTGACGGCGGCAGCACTGGGTCAACATGCACAAATGACATTTTGGGGTGGCAAAAACTGGGGTAGGGCCACAGAGTCACAATGACAAGAGTGGAGGTGACGGCGGCAGCGCATTTTAGGTCAGACGTTGAAAAATCACATTCTGGAGGGTGGCAAAAAACTGGGGCGGGGGAACCAGAGGGGACAATGACAGAGAGTGGGGGTACGGGGGCAAACATAGGTCCCCGACAGTGGACAATCACATTTGGAGGGGGGCAAAAACAGGGGTAGGGCCCAGAGTGGCACAATGACCGAGAGTGGGGGTGGGACGGCGGCGCAGCAGTTTTGGTCAGACAGTGGGAAATGCATTTTTGGAGGGGAAAAACGGAGTAGGCCCCAAGTGGCACAATGACAGAGAGTGGAGGGGACGGCGGCAGCGCATGGGTAGACGTTCACAAAACACATTCTGGGGGTGCAAAAACTGGAAGGGCCCCAGAGTGGACAATGACAGAGAGTTGGGTGACGGCGGGAGAAGCATGAGGTCAGACATGGGACAAGACTTCTGGAGGTGGCAAAAAAAGGAGGGCCCAAGTGGGACATGACAAGAGTGAGGTGAGTGGCAGCAGCATAATAGAGAGTGGAAAAATGATATTCTGGGGGGGGGGGGGGTGGAAAAAACTGGAGTAGGCCACGAGTTCCAATGAAGAGAGTGACGGGGGCAGGGGGCAACAGCATGAGGTCAAAAAGTGGCACATGACCAGTGTGGTGTACGGCACCACAACACAGCAGCATAGGTCAAAAGTGGCACAATGACAGTTTTTTTGGAGGGGGTGGCAAAACCGTCCCCCTTTTAAAAATGGTTTGGTGGAGATGGGGAAAAATGTCAGCAGATTGTGGCATAGGCGGGGGGCGCATCAAATAGTGGCGAGGCAGGGAGTTTGAACCCAGACTCTTTCTCACAGTTTTGGGGGAGGGGTCATGGCTGAGTAGTCTGACGCCTAAGGGTTGGTGGGTGGAAATCCGGCCGATCCACGCCTGATTTTCTTGACAAAGGTCAGTTTTTTTCCCCCATTTCCCGTGGAAAACGGGTTCCCTTGGGGTAACGATGGCCCCCGCCGCACTGAAAACCCCCCTTTTGCCACACTACTGGGCCGGGCAGGGGCAGCTTCTCCACTGCAAAATCCAAGTTGCGGGCCCCAAAATCCAGTTTGGTGCCCATAGTCCAGCGGATCTTCTAACGGGGGGGCAGAGTGTGGCCAAGTAGGCCCCCACCTTTTGGTTCAGGGTCTGCTCCAGGTCCTGCTGCTGTACTGGGGGAAGCCCTCCTCCTAGGTGGGGGGAAGGAAGCTGTCTATGACTGCGCTTTGGTTTCTGCTGATGAGTGGTACGCTCCTACCCCCCCCCCTTCCCCCAGCACCGGGCAGTAGTACGGGGCGCTGAAAAAACCCCCCGGGTCAGACCTGTAGAGGGGGGGACGAGCGCACATAGGGAGCGGCCAACTGACTACGGAGGATTTTCCCTATAGTATTTGATTTGTCTCCCTCTCAAAAGGGTGGGGGAAAAGGTCACATTTTGGCCCTAGCGAGGGTCCAAAAGGGGGGAGAGCAGAAGTTTTTCCCTTCCCGGATGCTGACTATTCGGCTGTCACTAGCCAGGGAAAATCAGCATGCTTTTGGGTCATCTGCACTAGGATACGAAGGGGGCCCCTCCCCCATCTCCACTGTATACTGCCACGGTGCTTTCGGGGGCATCTGCCTCATCTTCCTTTTCTCCATTACCTCCCCAGCGCTCCTGCTCCTCCCCTCTTGTCACCCTGGGGGAAAAAAACCATCATTTCACAGACAATGCTTCTGCTCCAATGTCCTCCCCCCTCCCCCCTCCATTTCAGTCCCCCCCGGGGTCATGTGGGGGCAGATGTAGTCCCCACGTCTCCTTTTCCCGCCCAGACAGATTTTTCACATTGTTTAAGGACATGTAGCAGTGGGGAAAGACTTATTCATCCCCTAGTCCCGGCGCTGACAAATAACTCGCCTCCTCGAATGGCCTCAACAAACGCAGGTGTC
This sequence comes from Phyllomedusa bahiana, assembly GCA_025379985.1. Classification (NCBI taxonomy): domain Eukaryota; kingdom Metazoa; phylum Chordata; class Amphibia; order Anura; family Hylidae; genus Phyllomedusa; species Phyllomedusa bahiana. The sequence continues at coordinate 13,338 of JAODAL010063621.1, forward strand.
CGCATACTGCCATGGCTGACATCAAAGTTTCAAAGGGGAGTTTTCCGTCCACCCGGACACAAAAATCTTAAAAGGCTTTTCCTGTTATACGCCGCTGCAACCCCATGAGCGGTTCCTGGCTTTTGTGTAAATCTGCACGTTTCCGGCCATTTTCAGACTTCTAAAATCGGGGGAAACTTCAGGAACCTTTTTTACAACCAGATTTAATACGTGCGCCTGCGGGGGGCATGGACATCCCCTTCGGGGGGCAGCGCGGACCCATGTTTTCCAATTTTCCTCACCATGGGTTTCCCATTTGCAGTGGCGCGGAGAAAGCCACACTCGATTTCTTGCTGCTGCGCGGACGTTCCTCCCCTGTGTGACTTATTCGCCGAGGCAAGCCAAAAGGGGTAGTACTGGTGAAAACCCCTGTGCCCTACACATGTGGTAAGATGGAGCAGTATTTTGGAGGTAGATGGTGGGGGGGGTGGGGAGGAGGAGGAGGCGGCAATGGCCAGGAGCCCGTTTGACAAAGTGGAGGAAAAGCGGGTGCCCGTCCCAAATTGTTGGTGTGCCTGGGCCCAAGCACATTCACCCCGTGGGCCCGGGAAGGACATGTACGGCCCCGACCGTAGTTCAAAACCCAGAACTGGCCCCGCCGTGCACCTTGGAACAAACCGATAGCTCAAGAACTGCCACCTTTGTCTACTATTTATGAAGTGCTGGTACTGGCCCCTTTTTGGAAAAAAAAATCGCTTGGAAAACTTTATTCGGGTCGGCACAAATTTTTCACTGAACTTTCAAGTCCACCATTTGGAAAAGGGGGGATGAGTACCTACAACTTGGGCAGGGGCAAAGGTCAGTGTTGCACCTTAGGGGGGTTATGCATATGGTCTCTTTGCAATGCCTCGCTAATGACTGTGGCGCCATGAGTAGCGAGGAGCAGGGATCTGGATGGAGATGATGTCAAAGCTCCTTTTGCAGAGGTGGTGGAGCCTTTACTGGGTGCAATGGCATGGTGACTGGGGGCGCTGCTGCTGTGTTGCTGCGGCGGGAGGAAGGACCACCACATCTGAGCCACATTTCTCCCAGGCCACCGGATGGTGATGCTGCATGTGTTGACGCAGGGCCGTGGTGCCAACGATAGCTCCCTGGCCACCCTTCACTTTCTGCCCACAGATTCTACATATACCCATATTCGGCTCCTCCGGTGTCTTAGCAAAGAACTGCCACACCGCCGAGTAGCTGATTTTACCGCCAACGCTCCGTATTGAGTGACTACCGCCGCTGCCTCGCTGAGCCCCTGTGCCACTATTTTCTTGGACCTGCGAAGTGGGTTTTTTACCCCGTGGCCGCTTGGCTCCCGACCTCACACTGCTGCTACCCTGCTGACTCACGGCCACACAACCCACTTGCTGGCTGCGCCGCTGCCTGACGCGCAAGCTGACGCCCTCTTCTCCTGATGATGATGAAGCCCCTGCCTCACCCGGCTCCCAAGTGCGGTCGGCTACATCATCATCTATTTGTGTTTCATCTTCACTGCTGTCCTCATCACCAGTCTTGGTATGCAGAGGCTGACCCCTCACAACATGACCTCCCATGCCACTCTCACATCTATACTTTGCCGCCTACTGCAAGAAGCAGGGCATATTGGCCCCATTTCTTCGCTGCCAAGTAGCTGCTGACTGCCCTCCTCAAATTGTTCATCCTCGCTATATAGTGCCCAGACCACATAGTAGATCTCTGGCTGAGGGAACCGGATGGGACAGAGGCGGGTTGAGGACGGGTGAGGGCCGCTCACCCGCTCCCGGGCCATGCCAACTACGGGTTGTGTCTGACATTCCCACCGACTCTTGGCTGGGGTTGTCTGATGTCATCTGGGAGGAGGTGGATGACCTAGTCAACCAATCAAGAACCATTGGGTTGCTGAACAACACACGGCCGCTAGATGACAGCGGCAGTTGTGGCCTCACCGAGTGACCCCTGCTGCGACGTCCCCTTGGTGTGCTGCGACCTGGTACCCCTTTGATATAAATTGCGCTCCACAAATGGGCAGGAAAAATTGACTTGTATGTGCCGTTTAAAAACTCTGTGTATTTTACTGAATAGAAAAGCACAAACAGGCTTAATTAACCTTCGGATATGAATTATGCTACAGAATTTCTTCTGTGGCGGTGAAAAGCTAAGTTTCTTTTACTGAGTACAACTGCAGAACAACGCTTAATTAACCCCTGGATGTAAATTGCGCCAAACAATTGAGCAACCACAAACTACGAGCTTTGTAGCTTGTTACAATGGCGTGTTTTTTACGCTACACAACAAGAGAAAAAATTGTAATTAACCTTCGTGTGTGAATTAGGCTACGGGAAAAATGTATTTTTTGGCGGTGAAAGACGGTTTATTTTAGTCACCACAGCAGAAAAACGCTTAATTAACCCCTGGATGTAAATTTCGCCAAACAATTGAGCAACCACAAACTACGAGCTTTGTAGCTTGTTACAATGGCGTCTTTTTTACGCTACACAACAAGAGAAAAAATTGTAATTAACCTTCGCTTGTGAATTATGCTACAGGAAAAATGTCTTTTTTGGCGGTGAAAAAGACGGTTTCTTTTAGTGACCACAACAGCAGAACAACGCTTAATTAACCCCTGGATGTAAATTGCGCAAAAGAATTGAGCAGCCAAAAATGAAGTGGTATTTGTATTGTAAAAACGCTGTTTCTTTAAATGAATACAACAGGAACAGGCTTAGATCCCCCTTGGATATTCAATGTGCTGTGAGCAGATAGCATTAAAATGTATATGCAGCTGCACTGGACGCACACTGGACTTCAGATCCAATACCCCACAAAATCAGAAATAGAACGTTAAGAGAAGCAGTCTCTGAGACAAGCTGAGACACCCCACAAAAATCACTGTATAAAAATCAGTTCTTCAGTAAGAGCTATTACAAGCAGCCCGCCGGCAGCACTTCCCTAGTCAGTGCAGTGAGAGGAGTGTGAGCTCCCAGCATCGCGCCCGGACTTATATAGTGCGGTGACATCACAGAATCCCGCCGGTCTCTGATTGGCTTCATCTCTGCACATGTCATGCAGGCTATGCCCTTCTTCCTCCCAGAGTGCTTTGCCCCATGTAACGCCATGTGCTCGCAGCCATTTTATCAATCAAAAGCACACTTCATTCACCCGAAGTACCCTAAACTTCGACTTCGTTCAGAACCGAAGTTTTCCTGAAATTCTAAACGAATTCCACTTCGTTAGAATCAATTCGCTCATCTCTAACTGTTATCTTCTATATCGATAGAAATTGCTTAGTTCAAATCATGTTTTTCACATAGTTTACAATGCTGTCATTTTTTCTCCAGCATCTTCGTGGTCTGGGTCAAAACTAGTCAGTGGGCTACTTACTTTGAGTCATGTGCTGCAGTTTTTCTATTTTTCTTTTTTTAAATAGGTAAATAGATAGATTTTGAAACCACAATATGTATGGTACATGAATTATATGAACGTTTCTTTGTCATATATCCAACTAGTATTTCGATGTCGAAATCAAAACCCCATCAGCAAATTTTAATTTAAAAAACACGGGCAGGGTTTGTATTACCGAGAAATGCCAGTTGATTGATCGCATAATCTCAATCCCTGCTGACCATTTGGTAGGTTAGGTTGCAAGAGCCTTTGAAACCACAAACTGCACTGTGGTCTTTATTATGCATTCCTTGACAGCCAGTCCATCTTTTAAAAATAGTAAAAATTTATTTGGGTTTAAAAACACCAAAACCTTCCAGGATAAAGTAATATGTACAAGCTTCAAAAAATTATAATATCAAAACTATTTTTGTTCCCCCTTCTAAACTGTTCTAAAATCCGTGCCTAGTTATTAAAATAAATGTTTAGGAGCACTGACTCTACCTTGGCCATTACACAGTCATAATTTAACTCTTTTTGGTTTGCTTTGTTGTAGAACCTCTATCAATATTGTCTTCTATATTTAATGCTGGAATAATTAAGTTACAGTTTGACTTCTAACTTTTCTTGAGTGTTTGAAATGGCCCTATATGTTTTTTAAATTTTTCTCTGTTTCATCTTTCTCAGTAGGTGCCTATTTTATTGTAAAAGGTCATACTCATTTGTCTGCTCCGAAAAAAGACAGCCCTTAAAGTTGGCTGTGGTTTTGACAGACAGTGGTCCCTATAAGTGATGGCCTTAAGGACAGACTTGGCACTGGGAGACAGTCACCACAGCACAGGAAATAACAGATAACAAATCATGCCACTATTTTTCCTTCTGGCGTGATTGACACATCACGCGTGAAAATTTTTCAATGTCTTCAGATTAAAACCCATCAAACAAATGAGTTCTGAAAATACTGTCCAGGGGCGTCAAAGGGAGCTGTGACTCCAATGGTGTGTTTTGCTGGGTTTTTTTTTTTTCTTTTTTTTTAGATTTGTATTAAAAAAAAGCAAGGCAATTTTTGAAACCGCAGCATACAATGATTCATTCTCAGAGGTATTTTGAAAAAAGATTCTACATAGCTATATTCAGAAATTTTTATTGTCTATGAGAATAAAAATTGTCATAATGAAATATTTAATATATATATAATAAAATATAATATATTATAAATAAAATATATATATATAATATATATATATAAATAATATATTAGGAAATAAAAAAAAATATATATTATATAAATATATTTAAATTAAAATTAAAATAAAAAATTTAAATAAAATTAAATAAAATTTAATTTAAAATTTTTTTTTAAAAAAAGTATTTTTGTTTTTTATAGCATAAATGCTAGATGAGGGCAACTTTTTTTTTAAAAACCTTTTTTGAATGTTTTACAACATCACTAAACCAAAACAGCGCCTCTGCTTCTTCCCCTTTCCTATTCTCCCCTTCTCTCGGATCTGCACGGAGAAGATATAGAAAAAAAATTTAAAGTTTTTTTATTGTTTTACCGCCCTTTTACCTTTTACAAAAAAAAAAAAATATCCAAAGTTACTCAAAAAATTTTTAAAAGGGAAAGTTCAAATCTATCTTTTTTATCCAAAATCTACTATTCTTAAATCCGCTGTCTTGTCCATTTTCTGTCTTCTGTCTATTTTATTTTATACGCAAGGTCAGATCTGATTACTATAATTTTTTTTGTTTTTTTTGTTGAAGGATTTTTGGGGGGTCATCTGATTGGGTTTTAAAACAGCAATATAGACCATAAAAGGAGATTCATTGACTTCTTATGGGAAGTTTTCAGGAAACATATTTTTTAACTCCTTTAAATGTTGTAAATGCCAGAAGTCGCCACAACTCTCTGCGTTCCTCAAAATGCTTGCAAAGTCAGCAGCTTCAGGAGTGCAAAACCAACTGACAGCAACACAGAAACCCCCAAGAGCTGTTTTAAACTGTGGGCTGCCCTTTACTGTCACTGTATACTCATGCTCAAAGAGACATTATACAAAAATTGGCAGGCAGCTGAGTCAAGCTATCCAGATAGCCAGTATGCTACTGTTCTTGCCTTCCCAATCACTGAGCCACATGGTCGATTTAAGAACCCGTGTATACACTGAAAGTTTCCTGCTTACGTTTCTTGTAGTCAGACAGTCAATTGATGAATAACTGCATCAATTGCTGGGTCTTAGAAGCTTTATTTGCTCTCTTACCAGGGCTATGTCAGCCCTTTTTATAGACAAAATTAGCTAAAATAAAATGTTTTGTAAAAATATGGTAACCAAAGTTTTTATGGAGGGCACCATGTCAATTATCGAATTAATAGTAGTAGTAATAATGATAATAATAATAACAAAAAAAAATAAAAAGGGAAATACCAAA
>JAODAL010063622.1:0-19150 GCA_025379985.1 Phyllomedusa bahiana
AAAAAAAAACTTACTTACCTTTCCGGCCCCTGCAGCGTTTGGTGATCTGTAAGCGGCGGAAATCACGCCACTTACACCCAGCTCCCGGGGTCTCCTGGGACAGACGGGAGTCGAGACTCAGCATCACAGGGGCCGTAGTGAAAGCCGTGCGCCCCCTGCGACGCTGTGTATGTATCAGCGCTCACTGAGCGCTGATACATACAGGGGAGGAGGCAGGAGGGGAACAATCCGTCCTGCCTCCTCCCTGTACGAGCAGCTGCACCAAGTGTATGCAGCTGCTGTCTTTGACTCTGCACGGCTGTTTTACAATGGGCTTGCAGAGTCAGAAGCTAACCGTGGGGCTTGCGCCCCTAGAACAGCCCTGGTGATTGGTCACATGATTTTACTGCTATTGCCGGCAAAATTTGGATCACACTCAGCCAACCTTATGTGATTCTGAAGCGTAACACTTTCAATTCACCTTTTACTTATATCAAAATTGTATTTTTAATATAAAATACATTATGTCCAATTCTAGACCAGGTTTCAGTTCTGCCCTTAATGGCACTATTTTATGAACATGGAGGTAAAGGTGTAAATTTCAATTAAGACTTTATCTACAGATTGGTAGCATTAACGTCACCATTTGGCAGTGCCAATTTTTATTATACATATTCATTAGTCTTTATGATTCATTTCCTCCGTTTGCACAGCTTCTACGCATTCGGATTGGTTTAATCATTGAAATGTTTCTGAATCATTTTTATTTGTAGGTAATTGCATAGAAAGACACTATAATAAAAAAAATTAAAAACACGCTGACGTATGTACGGTTCATTACAACATTTTTAGAAAATTTACATCTGAAGGTTCAATCTTTCAGCCTAAATTTTCTCTATGTTCCTGTTTTTCCATCTAATCACAAACATCTGTGGTATTTGATGGATAAATGTGACAGGAAATACCATTTACACAGCTTGAAAAAAAAATTTGAAGACAAAATCTGGATTGGAAAATAACACTTTCCCAGAATATATCCAGCTCCTATTTATAGCACTATAAACATGAGGAGGGGGGAATGGAGAATTCTTGGCCTTTCCAGTTTTTAGTATATTATATAATGAAATGTCATACAACTTTCCAATATATTATAATTCAATTATTCAGTATTTTTAAGATTCGTGTTTGTGGTCAGTAAATGGGAGGAAAATAGCTTGTAGCCATATTTTTTTCTAGCATGTTCCCTGCAGATCAGCTTCCTAACATATACCTAGATCGGTGAGGGTATTTCCGATGCAGAACTCCAAAAACCCTGTGTAGCCATGGAATTAAATAATAAAATTGTTGCTGCCTGCCGTCTTGACTGGCAGACGGAAGGCTAAAGGAGCTTGCTGCATACTGTTTTATAATGGAGTTCAATGTATGAACAGTATGCAGCAAGCTCCATGCAGTGGTGGCTGCAGGCAGCCAAAATTGTATCATTTAACCCTGCGCCGGTTTTTGGTTTTGAGAACAAGAACAATTCATTGATTTTTCCTTTGCATTGTGGTGGTCAGAATTTATTTATTCTTTTCGTTCAACAAAGCTCAATGAGGTTCTGATTTTTGCAGGACGAGTTGTATATTATGTATTCAGGTTTAATTTATATTCATTTTTATTTTGTCAAAAACGCAGACAAAAAGCAATTCTGCTGCAGTTTTTATCCATTCTTTTTCACGGCTCACACGGGTTATCATAAATAGCAACTATGTGTATATTTAAAAGAGGATGTATCGCTTCATCAGGCTATTTTCTTGTAGCTTCATTTTATCAGTTCCTCAAATCCAGGGCCATTTCTTCCCCTCCCAGCTGGGTGTTTCTAAACTGAAGGGGGGAGGACATCATCCCCCCCTTCACTGTTCGTACTCGCTCCCAAGTCAGTGTGTTTGTTTGAGATCAGTGGGAGGGGATAGCACATCCCTGCTCTTCCCCCACCTCTCTGTCTGCATTCCACTCCACATGTCACTGTGTCATTCCTTTGCAGTCTTATTTTGTAAAAGCTTTTTGTTTACATACCACAGGCCTGCATTCAGTCTAGACCGTCTTCTGTGAACTCAGAGCACTGATCTCTCCTCCTCTCAGAGCTGGAGGTTTGTTACAGTTGAATCCAGTCTTCTATGAACTCATCCAGAGCAGCACAGATCTGCCTCCTTTCTATGTTTACACGCAGGCGCATTAGACACCGAGCACAATTCTGCCGTTTTCTGATTGTAGAAGCAGCTGCAGTGTTACTGTGCAGCTGCTGGCTGTGCAGAGTGAAATGTTGCCGGCCCCTTATTCTGAGTGAGAGAGGCAGGAATGCGCACTCCTGTGAATACGACCGGGGAGCCAGACAGAATGTAAATTAGTAGAGCCGTCAGCCAATGAAATGAATGGAGGTGGAATCCGACCGGCACTGGGGAACTGTGTTTACAGAAAACGAAGATAAGGCAGACGGTGAAAGCAAGACAGCTTTGCTAATGACATCCAATTGCAAAGTTGCTTGTTTTCACTGTCCCCTTATTCTGAAGACCATTTAATGTAATGATAAAACCCCTTTAATGTTTGCTTTGTAAGAGTCTTTCCACATGGCAGTGACAAATACCGGTCAGATTCTGTCTTAAGAATCCGGTCGATATTTTGTCTTTTGTATGGTTTTGGGGGACGGTTCTGTCCGCAGTTTGTGGATTCACCATCCCCCTCAACCATTGAAATGTACATCTATCGATCGAAAACTAAGAGGAAGTTTGAGCATGTTCTAAGCTTTTCAGAACGCCGGTGGTGTAAAAAACGTCTGGCAGAAAATCCATTCAGTGTGGATTACTGAACGGATTTTCTATCAAGTTCTATGTGGATTGTTGACAGTTGGTTTTCAGACAGTTTTCAAATCCAAAAACCTTGGACAGACCCCAACAATTTATTTTACATTTACTTGTATTTATTTTACTTTTTTATTCAATGTTTTTTTTCTTAACTATATTGTACTAGTTGATACATATATACCAGTACATAAGCCTGTATACTTAAAGGAGTTTTCCCATCTTGCATTTTCATGGCATATCAATAGGATACGCCATCAAAGTATGGTAGGTACGGATGTCACCTCTGAAACTCACACCTATCTTGGGAATGGGCCCCTAAAACTCTGCGTACAGAAGGGACGGTCACGCTTGCAGAAATTCTCCATTCTGTTCTATGGGTGTTCAGACTATGGAATTCGAATAAACCAGAAATGAGAGTTGTGTGCATACAAAAACGTCTCGCCTTTTAGTGCTGTGACTATCGTGGGCATGTGCAGTACAGACCAAAAGTTTTGACACACCTTCTCATGACTATAAACATTGTAGATTCACACTGAAGGCATCAAAACTATGAATTGACACATGTAGAATTATATACTTAACAAAAAAGTGTGTCAACAGCTGAAAATATGTCTTATATTGTAGGTTCTTCAAAGTAGCCACCTTTTGCTTTGATTGCTGCTTTGCACACTCTTGGCATTCTCTTGATGAGATTCAAGAGGTAGTCACCTGAAATGGTCTTCCAAACAGTCTTGAAGGAGTTCCCAGAGATGCTTAGCACTTGTTGGCCCTTTTGCCTTCACTCTGCGATCCAGCTCACCCCAAACCATCTCGATTGGGTTCAGGTCTGGTGACTGTGGAGGCCAGGTCATCTGGCGTAGCACCCCATCACTCTCCTTCTTGGTCAAATAGCCCTTACACAGTCTGGAGGTGTGTTTGGAGTCATTGTCCTGTCGAAAAATAAATGATGGTTCAACTAAACACAAACCGGATGCAATAGCATGCCGCTGCTGGTTCAGTATTCCTTCAATTTTGAATAAATCTCCAACAGTGTCACCAGCAAAGCGCCCCCACATCATCACATCTCCTCCTCCATGCTTCACGGTGGGAACCAGGCCTGTAGGGTCCATTCGTTCACCTTTTGTGCGCTGCACAAAGACCCGGTGGTCGGAACCAAAGATCTCAAGTGTGGACTCATCAGACCAAAGCTCAGATTTCCATTGGTCTAATGTCCATTCCTTGTGTTCTTTAGCCCAAACAAGTCTCTTCTGCTTGTTGCCTGTCCTTAGCAGTGGTTTCCTAGCAGCTATTTTACCATGAAGGCTGCTGCACACAGTCTCCTCTTAACAGTTGTTGTAGAGATGTGTCTGCTGCTAGAACTCTGTGGCATTGACTTGGTCTCTAATCTGAGCTGCTGGTAACCTGCGATTTCTGAGGCTGGTGACTCGGATTAACTTATCGTCCGCAGCAGAGGTGACTCTTGGTCTTCCTTTCCTGGGGTGGTCCTCATGTGAGCCAGTTTCTTTGTAGCGCTTGATGGTTTTGGCACTGCACTTGGGGACACTTTCAAAGTTTCCCCAATTTTTCAGACTGACTGACCTTCATTTCTTAAAGTAATGATGGTCACTCGTTTTTTCTTTACTTAGCTGCTTTTTTCTTGCCATAATAGAAATTCTAACAGTCCATTCAGTAGGACTATCAGTTGTGTATCCACCTGACTTCTGAACAACACAACTGATGGTCCCAACCCCATTTAGAAGGCAAGAAACCCCACTTACTAAACCTGACAGAGCACAGCTGTGAAGTGAAAACCATTTCAGGTGACTACCTCTTGAAGCTCATCAATAGAATGCCAAGAGTGTGCAAAGCAGTAATCAAAGCAAAAGGCGGCTACTTTGAAGAACCTAGAATATTACAAATTTCAGTTGTTTCACACTTTTTTGTTAAGTATATAATTCCACGTGTTAATTCATAGTTTTGATGCCTTCAGTGTGAATCTACAATTTTTATAGTCCTGAAAATACAGAAAACTGTTGGAATGAGGTGTGTCCAAACTTTTGGTCTGTACTGTGTGTGCAATATATATATATGCCCCCTGTAGTACTAATAATAAATACAGGCCCCTGTAGTGATAATAAATTAATATAGGCCCCCTGTAGTAATAATAAATACAGGCCCCCCTGTAGTAATAATAAATAAATATAGGCCACCTGTATTGATAATATATGCCCCCTGTAGTGATAATACAGGCCCCCTGTAATAGTAATAAATATAGGTCCCCTATAGTAATAAATATAGGCCCCCTGTAGTAATAATAAATATAGGCCCCCTGTAGTGATAGTAAATAAACATAGGCCCCTGTAGTAATAATAAATAAATATAGGCCCCCTGTAGACAGCCAGACTAGTAAAAAAAAAAAAAATAAAGTTTCTCACCTTTCCCGATCCCAGAAGAGCTGCTCCCTCCAGGACACTGCAGCATCACAACCCCTGCGTCGCGGATGTGTAGATACGATGCTCAGTGAGCGCCGGATCTACAGCGATAGGGAAGCAAGGACGGTAATGAACCGCCCCTGCTTTCTCTAAAGCGAAGCAGCCGCATGCTGTGTGCAGCTGCTAACTCTGCACGGTTGGATTACAACGGCCGCACAGAGTAGATGCCAAACGCCTGGACTAAAGTCACTGGGTGGTCGGCATCAGGTGTAGCCAGGGCCGCGGACTGGCAGAGCACGCGCCATGGCCCGGTGTCGGTCCACGGCACGGCAGTTGGGGAATCCTGCCTTAAAGGGAACCTGTTACATAATTTATGCGTTTACACGGCAAAAGCAGCTCTGTTTTGACCTCATTATGACCGGTTTTTGGACTGTTTTTGACACAAAAATCGGTCGGTTTTTGGCGATTTTGGTTTCTGAACTGTTTTTGTCACCGATTTTGTCCAGGTTTTTTCAGCGGTTTTTGGACTGTTCTTCAAGCTGAAGAGTGTACTGAGTGCAAAAGTATTCCTGATTGATGAAAAAAAACGTGATTTTTTAAAAAAAATTTATCTCCACCCAGTGGTGACTCCCTGAGATTCCAGTGGCCATCTGGACTTGTCTCAGCAAGACATTGTGTGTGCTCCACGCTCTATTTTAAAAAAATAATATAAATGGAGTTTCTCGAATATTAGACAACTGTGGTGACATGTACGAGTCCTCTTCTATCAGAAACAGGAAATCGTTTGCAGGACCTTCCTTGAAAAAAAAAAGTGCAAAAGGACCTGCAAAAACACACCCACTACAGGTGGGATCATTCTTTACTTTTTTTTTGCAAAAACCTAAAACCGTGCCAAAGACCTGGACAAAAAAAACGCTCAGGGGCGTAACTACCGGGGTAGCAGTTGCTACGGGGCCCCGGCGCTTAGGGGGGCCCCGGGGCAGCTGCTACCGCGTCCGCTACCCCGGTAATGCCGCTCCTTGGCCCGCCGGCAGTGAACTTAACAGTTCACTGCAGCGGGCGGAGAGCTGCGGGGCCCGGCGCATACTCCCTCTGAACGCCCGGGCCCCCCGGCACGAGCTTTCAGAGGCAGCGCTTCTATGGAGATAGCAGGACGGAGCGCCGATCGCTCCGCTCTGTTACTTCCCCCTGCCGGCCCTCTGTGGTCACGTGGGCGCGCGCGGTGACGTCACATCGGGGGAGCGTGGACCGAGGTAAGTTGTTTCTTATTTTACCTGCCCCCATATGCTGCCTATAGCCCCCCATATGCCTGCCTATAGCCCCCCATATGCCTGCCTATAGCCCCCCATATGCCTGCCATACCCCCCCACATGCCTGCCTATACCCCCCCACATGCCTGCCTATACCCCCCTCACATGCCTGCCTATACCCCCCCACATGCCTGCCTATACCCCCCCATATGCCTGCCTACCCCCATATGCCTGCCTATACCCCCATATCCCTTTGCCTATAGCCCCCATATGCCTGCCTATAGCCCCCAATGCCTGCCTATACCCCCTCCATATGCCTGCCTATAGCCCCCATATGCCTGCCTGCCTATACAGCCCCCTATATGCCAGCCTGCCTATACAGTCCCCTATATGCCTGCCTATACAGTCCCCTATATGCCTGCCTGCATATACAGCCCCTATATGCCTGCCTGTCTGTACAGCCCCCATATGCCTGCCTCTACACCCCACAAGCCTGCCAGTCTACTTATATGGGGCCCCTTTAGCTACCTAAACCCTGCCTATAGTGCCCCTATAGCCCACCTAACCCCTTCTACCTGTATGGCTCCCTTATAGCTACCTAAACCCTGCCTGCCTATATGGGCACTCTATTGGCTACCTAAATTTTTGCCTATTTGGGCCCCATATATCCTATCTAAACCCTGGCCTGCCTAAATGCAACCCCATATTGCCAGGGGCAGGTGTTTGGAAAAGTCAGGATTCTAAGATATTTGTGTCTAAATCTGCAGGGACAAGTGGTCGGGAGATGTCATCAAGGGCGGACTGGGACCGGATGCAGAACAAAAGAGAAAGTCAACGACTGGTCAGAGAAACGTCACCGGGTGAGTCACAAGATATAACTGCACTGTAATCACTTATATGTCTGCAGAGTCTGTGTACACTGTTTTCTACACTATATGGTCACTGGTATGGAGGAATATACAGTCTGCACAGGCGGGTGTACACTGCTGTCTCCCACTATATGGTCACTGAAAGGTTGGTTATATACGTCTGCAGAGCCTGTGTAACACTGCTGTCTACCACTATAGGTCACTGTATGGAGGTTTAATATACAGTCTGCCGAGCCTGTGTACATTGGTGTCTACCACTATATGTCACTATATTATAAAATATTAATTAGACAGTATGAGCCCTTTATGTACTGATCGTAATAGTGTAGGGTATTATCAGTCACTATGTGGTGGTAATTTGTGGTCGTGTTCTGGTGGTATAATCAGGTCCTTATGTAATAGCGTTATTGGTAATGTTGGTCTTAGTATTGTGGGATTTGTTTGGTAGCAGTATGATGGTGAGATGTATGGTGAGGTATTTGCCCCTTGTATTATCTACATCATCTAACAGCATGTCCTGGTACATGGTCGTGGTCGGGAGAGGGGGGGGGGCCCCCAACAAAAAGTTTGCTATGGGGCCCGGGCTTATCTAGTTACGCCCCTGAAAACGCTCACTCACTTTGAGCAGTTTACATGGACTCCAATGTTAATTTTCCATCTGGAAACAGAGAAGAAGAATGAACATGTTCGAAGTTTTTCGAACCGCCGGTGGTGTGAAAAACCGCCCGGCGGAAAATCCGTTCACTGGGGACTGCGGAAATGTTTTTCTATTTAAGTCTATGGGGGAGCGTTGCTTGCAGATTTTCAGACGGTTTCCAAAACCACAAACCGTCTGATAAACAGACCAAAAAACCTTGCCGTGGGGACAAGCCCTTAGTGAGGGCAGCACAAGCCAGTGTCAGGCATGCGGTTTCCAGCGCAGTGTCCCTTATTCTGTAAAGTGCAGCAGTTTCAGAGCATTTAATGCTCAAATCTGCAGTTTTCAGCCAGAAGAGTAAAAGGAATCAAAGAGTCTGTTTTTTTCAAACCCCACCCATCTGAGGCTATCCCCGCCCACCTTAACTGATAAATCTATTACTTTGAATAGGTAGAAACATGTGAATAACTGTCAGTGGGCGGGGCTAGCCTTTGGTGGGCGGGGCTAACACCTACTCATGAATAAGATTTGAGGAGTAAATGCTCTAAAAATGCTGCATCTTACAGAATATGGGACACAGCGCTGAAAACAGCAGGTCTGTCACTTTTTTGGTCTCTCAAAAGGGGGGGGCAAATCTCTTGCATTTCCCCTTTTAAGTTTTTCCGCTGTCAAAGGGGTTTCATTTCCCACAGTGCCACCAGAGGAGAAAGGCCCATACACTTTGGGAAAATTAAACAATTGGTTTTCTACCTGCACTGACGGGGGGCAAATACCCCGAAAAAAAGCTGTCTTAGTTGAACTTTAACGTTTGGCTAAAAACCCTTTCACACGCAAGGTCCTGCAAGCAACTGTAAAAACTGAGGAAACTCATCCAATAGAGTACCTGTGGAGCTCCTCAGCTTTTTTCCCATAATTTTTATTGCAATACAGCCCCCACCCCATTCTCATCCTATATATTTGAATGAAAGCTTTGTTTTCAGGATGTGAAGCTTTAGATTTGCACCCAATCTCTATATTCAAAACACCCTTGCTTTTTGTGTTGCTATCAACCCCTAAACCCCCCTTGAATTTTCCTTTCTGCTGGCTCATTTGTAACCCACCCATTGCTGACCCCGGGGCCCCAAACTGATTTATATCAATGTCCTGCAAAAAGCATTTTGGGCGTAATGACTGGGCAGTTAATGTCTCCCACTAGGGGGGGGAAAATTCGAGGGTACCTGCGCAAATGTCCCACCGAATGTCTGGGTTCGGTGGGGGAAGGAACTTGCGGTGTCAGAAACAATAAGGCTGACAAAGGTCGTAGAATGGTGCCCCACCATTAGGGTCTCCTTTCCCGGGACGGTCGACTTTTGGGTGGGGGGGCCCATCCCCCGTTCCGGCCAGTTTTGGGAAATCCCTGTGGGCTATAAGAGGCCTTCTATACAGGTGGGGGGGGCGTGGCCCCCCTTTACCGGATGTTGGAGAGCAGAGCAAGGAGAGAGCTCTGGCCCCAAGAGGCTGAGGGAAGCCTTTCCCTTGGTGAATGAGGTGTTGGGGGTACGGGCCTAGGTCCCGGCCCCAAATATAAGAGGGACTAATTGTGTATCAGGGCCAGACCCCTGAGGGTTTTTTTTTGTTTGTTTGTTTCTGTTGTCCTAATAAACTTTTTGGGGCCAGTTTAAACTGCTTCCTTGGATTGAGTAAGTTTTGTGCCTTTCCCGCTTACCCAGGGGAAAATCCCAGGGCCAAGTCCCCCCGGGCCCCCGGGAGGGCCCAAGCGGAGTGAGGCGCTAACATGTAAAAAATTAGTAGCGGGGTCATTAAACCCATATAGAAGTGAACCATTTTTTTGTAAGTGAAACAGTTTTTGAAAGTGAATAAAAATCTGCAGAAATAACCAGAATGAGACAGAAGGGGGTAAATGGGCTTTTTGGAGTATCGCACTTTTTAAATACATCTTATTCACCATGTTTATTTTTTCTAACTACACTGTACCCTTTTTCCCCTCCTTCATACCCCCAGTTACCCCCCTGAGAACTTATCCAACAGCCCCTCTCCTTTCCCTCACCTATTACTCACCATACCTATTTTCCCTTTTCAACACCACAGACCGCCAGTTTACAAAGGCCGCAAAAACGCCGCTCATTTTCATACTGATCCATCTGCTGTATCTTTTCTTTCTCCGGGTTTCTAACCCCGGCCCCCCTCTTTTAGCTCCCCACCCCACCTTCCCATAAAACCCTGCAACCGCTCACTATTATTTTACATCTTTCCTCTTTTTTGTGGAACCCCGTCTATTTTAAAAACTTCTGCTTTTCATGACCTTTTACTTTCTCTTTCCCCAAACCCTGCTGGTTTCCACGAAACTGGCACCAGGAATCTACAGCTTTCTGCGCTCCACCTAGGGGGCCCCTTTTCACTTTACCCCACACCCCCAGACCAGAAACAGCCGGGTGGAGGATCGGCGTATTTTCTCTCTCCAACTGACTTACCAGGTCATTCCTCCTACACCCTAATCACATTCCCCCCCTTTTTGGGGTCCCACCCTCAGACTCTTTGGGCCCTTTTTTCCTCAGACCCGGGGTTGTGTACAGACCCCCGGGCTCACCACGCCATTTTTGGGATCATTTTGCTGCCTGGCTCCCTTTTTTCTCTCTACTGAAATACCCACACTCACATGGGTATTTCAACATCTCCATTGATGACCCCACCCCCCTCTCCTCTCTTTCTTTCAATAACCCTTCCCCGCCATCTCAGTTTACAACTCTCCCACCCCAAGGGGTGGCCCCTCTCTTGATCTTGTTTTTTTGTTCTTCCCTCAATTTCAACCTCACTAATTTTCCTTTCGCCTCTCTGACCCAACCTTATCTCCTTCCTATCAAAACTCCAGCCTTCTCTGGGGGAAAAAGTGTCCATCCAAAATTCAAAAATCCGCTCCATTTAACACCAAGGAACTCAAACATCACACAGCTGCACGCCCCCCAAACTCCCCATCCCTGTCCGACCCGGGTGTCAAAACATTAAAAAGAAACCCACAACCACCCTTGACATGTTGGGACCCCTCACACCGACTACCAGAAGTCAGACCCCCGGCAGCCTTTGGCACAGCCCAGACTCGCCAACTGCAGCAATGTTTTCCGGGGTGCTGGCGTTGGGGAAAGCAAAGCTACCTGCAACTTTTTCCACTATAAAATTTTTGCTCAGGGGGCTTACCATTCGCCCTGCACTGCGCCAAAAAAAATTTTCACCCCCCTCTCTCAACCTTACCAACAAACCCAAAAAAGCCTTTTTAACACCTTTAACCCCTTCTAGGCCCAAAACTAGGCCCGTCACTGATCTCTTGCGAAACCTGGCCCTCACTCCAAAGAGAAAAATTTTCAGAAAACCACAAACATTTCATGTAAACCTCGGTAAAACCCCCCTCCGGTCCCTCCCCGCCCTCCTCTAGTCTGCTCTCGCCCCCGAACCCCCAAAACAGAAGAATTTCCAGGTTCTCCTCCTTCGCCGCCCCACCCCTGGGCCAGTACCCCATTCCCCCCTACCTTGTCCCGTCTTTTTCCCGGTCCCCCTCACCTTCTGCAAACTTCAACCTTCTCTCCACTGGATCTTTCCACTTCCTTTAAAAACGCGTATAAAAACTTTACTGAAAAAACCATCTCTGGGCCCTCCTGTCTGCTAATTACCGAAACCAGCCAAACCTTCCATTATCTCTAAACTCCTAGAAAGCTTTGGTCTACTCTTTTTAACCCGCTTTCCCCGTTAACTCTCTCTTGACCCTCTGCAATCAGGTTTCCGCACCCACTCTCCACAAAACTGCTCTAGCAAAATTTCAAAATGCTCCAATGAAAATTCAGGGGAAAAAATCATTTTGCTCTCCTGGAATCTTCTGCAGCATTTGACACTGTTTTATCACTCTCCTCCTCCAAAGCTAAGCACCAATTTGGGCCCCAGGACACCGCCCTCTTTCTTCTTCCAAACCCCTCTAACCGCTTTTTTATCATTTTTTCATTCTACCTTTTTCCCCTTTCCTCTCCAGTTGGGGGTTCCCAGGGATTCGTTTCTAGGTCCCTCCCAAACTACACAGCACCAATTGGACAAAAAATCAGCAAAATTTTTTTTTTTTTTTTTTTTTTCTTTTATTCTCTACCTGATGACCCCCAATTATACACCTCTTCCCGAGAATCACCCTGACCGGTTTTCAAAAACACCAGTGATTTTCTGTCCGCGTCCTGACATCAGTTTCCTCTCTCTATCCCAACTAAACCTCACAAAAAATGAAATTCTGCATTTCCACCATTACTAACCGACCCCCCCCCGCTATTTCTGTTTCAAATTGGCACCACCATAACTCCCAGGCAGCAACGTGCTGTCTTGTGGTTATACTTGATTCTGACTGTCCTTTACCCCCTATATCCAATCCCTTGCCCCCTCCCTTCCCCGCACCTCAAGAAAATTCCAGAAAACCACCTTTTCTCAAGTGGAAAAAAAACTCAAACTCTCATTACTGCTCTTTTTCTTCTCGTTTTGGATACGTAACTCCCTGCTTATCGGTACCCTCTCTGCAAACTTCCCCTCCCCAATTGTCCTAATCAACAACCGGCTTTTCTTTATCTCCAGCTGCTAAACTGATGCCTCTACCCTGTGTCTTATGCCTGGTTCCCATTCAGCGGATAAATAAAAAACCCCCAACCCCATAAGGGTCCACGCGCTGTAACCCCCCCCATCTCCCCCTCATCCGTCTACCCCTGTACCCATCTTAGACTACATTTCCCCGGGCTTCCCAACCTCCCATGCCTGCCTCCAAGATTTTTCCGGGTGGCACCCTTCTCTGGAAATATTACCACGGCGATAGATTTCACTCACAATGCTCATAGTTTTTTAAAAGGGCCTGAAATAATTTTCTCAGTTGGGTTACCAGAAAACCCAAATTGCAACCTCCCCTCCCCACCTCACGCACAATTTCTGCCCTTTTCTACATTCAGCACTTTTCTGAAAGTTACTGTCTGGGTGGCAGGTTCTTCCGAATTCTACATAAACCACCCCCTATTTTTTTTCACTGGGGGCCTTGTAAACCCGCACTTTTTACCCCCATCTACCCTCACCCTAATAATTAAGCTCTTTCGGGAGGGGCCCCCACATCTTGTGTCTCATCTTAGTAGCTTTTCATTTGCAAGTATGATTTTTGTCTGTACCTCTCCCGTCAAATTGTAAAGTGCTGCGGAATATGTTGGCACTATATAAATAATAATTATTATTATTATTATTATTATTATTATTATTATTATTATTATTAATACAGGGCAGGTCCTCCAGAGTGTCACTCTTTAAAGCCACTCTACTCTGGTGAAGAATCCTGAGAAACTTAAAATTCCCTAATAGGGTATTTACAAATGTGTTTTTAAACTAGACGACCCTTTTACACTCTTATCCTAGTTAATGCCTTGTGACTTAGACTTTTTTCTGCCTTTAGAGCAATCATTTCTATATAAGTCAAAGGAATTAAGATGTAGTTAACTCTATGAATGCGTTCACACAGACAGCTAGGAATATAATAGATTTAGTCTGTCTCTTAGATTTAGCACAGTGACATATGAACTGAATTACATTGCCGGGCCTAGTTTAAGACTCTTTACTTTCCACTGTTAAAAACAGCAAAGAAGCCAAACACAACATTACAGATCATCCTAGACCGAATCATCTGTCCACAGTTTAGAGAACTAACAAATTATAAGTGATTCATAAAGTCCTTGCCTGCAGTATCAAGACAACTATGTCAAATATTCAAGTGAATGGGATGAACTGCAGAACCAGGCTCTGCTACTTGTACAGAAAAAATCATGAAGGGAATGTGGTGCTTTGGGATTTGCTCCATGGCCGCTGCATTGGGACAGACCCAGGGTTCTGGTCACTGGACCTCAATCATTACATTAGTGGTATTTAGGACATGAAAGAGAACTTGTCAGGTGGTTTATGCTGTCCTATCGGATAGCAGGATATAATAGAGGGAGAGAAGCGGAGCTCTATGATATATAGGGTTATATATCTCACAAACTGTGTGGACACTTGTGCCTTTTAAATATCAAAAAGACACAAACAAAAAGAGGGAGGGGAGATACAATAAGGCGCACCAATATAGTGTAGTATTTGGGTACAAGTTAATAAAATAATTTGAATAATATTTTGCTCACCTGAGGAAGTTGTACATGGATATGGTACAACTCATATGTAAATATATCATCCGATGAGGTCTGGCTACTTGGCCATCCTAATTTTTCTATTCGGCACAATCCGAAACAAAGTGTGTATGTATGTATGTATGTATGTATGTATGTATGTATGTATGTAAATATATATATATAATATATATATAAATATATATTTTATATAAAATATAATATATATATATATATATACACACACACACACATATATATATATAATCCATAAAGGGAGAGTTGGACATGGAACCCTGTAGGGTCCTCAGCGCTCAGATCACAATCGGACGAAAAAATATTTAATGTACACTCATAAGCTCAAGACCATTTATTTAAAATAAATCCATTTTATTTAAAATAAATAAAAACAAATTGAATAAATGAAATAAAAAAAAAAGTGTAACTTAAATCTCTCTCAACGTGTTTCGCACGCGTCATGCAACCTAAATGAGAAATCCAGAGAAAAAAAATTAATCTGTCTATTATTTCTTCCTCAAATGAGTATTTATTTCTGGCACAATCATGGTTGATCCACAAGATAAACCATAACATGTCTCACAGGATCGAGATTCCAGAGAGGATGAGATGTGTTGGAGAGGTGGCCATATGTGTGTACTCTCTCTAGTAGTAGTTGTGAAACAGCCACTTCTTTAGACTCCAAAAACTACAATAAAAATAGGTACTTCATCTCCACCCCTTCCGGAGTAATGAGCATTGGATACACCATCCTGATCTCTGGCAGTCCCTAAAGGGAAACCAAGGCCATTTTGTGTATTTGCAATTGAAGGGTCATAAAGATCTCAGACAGGAAATACCCCTATAATATTAACTGCGGCTCCTGAGAGTGACAATATGTCAATGTGGTCCTTAGACAAGAAAATGTCATAGGACAGGGGTGCATTACATCATGTGCCCTAATTAATCATATGGACAATAAACCATTGATAATACTAGGTTTAAAGAAAAATATATTAAAAACCTCGGCTGCTTCATTTCTATTTAGAAGGCAGAATACTGCAGCATAACCCGTTTCCCTGTATAACTGCAATAGAGACCAAGTAAGGCTAAACTCTACGCCTCGATCTAATTTTTAGCCATTTCTGATGCTCCTGTCAAACCTGTGGAGAACCAAAAGCTGATGAGCCAATGTTTTCTCTGACAGATTTCTAAAATGGATTGTCTACAGCACTTTCTATTTTTTTCTACAGGATATCAGAATGGATCTGGTCCTACAAAATCCTGTGAATAGGTAAAAAGAGAACATAAAATATAACTAAAATTAGTATGAGCATAGAGTAGATACAATACGTTCAGGCCACATAGAGCTATCTAATGTGAAAAGAGTTGTAGAGGGATAGATAGGAGCGGCTTTACTAATCCATTTAGAGTCCATTTATTTTACTAGAACGACGTCCAATTATTTTACCATTGTTGTGTGCTGCATTTCTCAAAATGGTGCCATGTTAATTGGCTATAAAGTGACTTAAACTCTGCTAGGACATTTTGTGGATTCAGTAGGAGTGAAACAAGGAAAGTTTCCATGGTGTTTTGCAGGGTAATTAATGTATGACTGCCTTTGTTTCCCTAGACACAAGTACCAGCAAAGCCGAACATTCATTCAAATCCCACACAGTGCAAACATTTCTAAATCCACTTCTGTATACAAACTATGCATCCAATTAGCGGTGTCAGCTCAAGTGGGTAAACTTTAACAGTACATACAATATAATGATTACAGAAAGAGGATAAATGCCATCGCCAAAAGAATGTGGAGACCCCTTCTAATTTGCCATTTCAGCCATACCAAATGCTACTGGAAGCATGAAATCAAGTATACAGAAATATTATCTCCATAGACAAAACAGTTGTAGTAGAATGTATACTACTGAGAGCTCAAGTACCGTTATAAAATGGCTGTATTCCAAAAAGTTAGATAAGACATTTGTGCTCTACTAGAATTGATCTTGTGAAGTGGAAACCCCTAAGCAACAACAACGTTGTGGCTCAAAACCAAGAATGCAGAGTGGTAAAGCACATACAAATTGTTCTTCCATAGTTGTAGCACTTGGTACCAAGTAACCAAATTTTTTTGAGTTGGGTTTCCGAGGTTGAGTTGGACAAACTGATGGAAAAAATCTGGCTGTTGAAGATGTCAAGTAAACCATTCCTGCCTAAAGGTATACTGCCAACTGCAAAGTTTGACAGAGGATGAATTATGGTCTGGAGTTTTTACGGTTTGTGCTGGACTATTTCCAAAGAGGAGAAGTCCTGATGCTACAGTATCTCACAAAATTGAATACACCCCTCACATTTTTGTAAATATTGTATTATATCTTTTCAAAATCGGACAACACCAAAGATATGACACTTTGATACAATGTAAAGTAGTCAGTGTACAGCTTGTATAACACCCCTAGGTGAAAATGGACAAATTGTCCCCAAAGTGTCAATATTGTGTGTGGCCACCATTATTTTCCAGCATGGTCTTAAATCTCTTGGGCGTTGCGTTCACTAGAGCTTCACAGGTTGCAGCCTCTGGAATCCTCTTCCACTCCTCCATGACGACATCACGGAGCTGGTGGATGTTAGAGATCTTGCGCTCCTCCACCTTCCATTAGAGGATGCCCCACAGATACTAAAAAGGGTTTAAGTCTGGAGACATGTGTGGCAAGTCCAGCACCTTTACCCTTATTTTCTTTAGCAAGGCAGTGGTCATCTTGGAGGTGTGTTTTGGTTCTTTATTATGTTGGAATACTGCCTTGCAGCCCAGTTTATGAAGGGAGGGGATCATGATCTGCTTCAGTATGTCACAGTACATGTTGGCATTCATGGTACCCTCAATGAACTGTAGCTCCCCACAGCTGGCAGCACTCCTGCAGCCCAAAACCATGACACTCCCACCACCATGCTTGACTGTTTGCAAGACACCCTTGTCTTTGTACTACTCGCCTAGTTGCCACCACACACACACTTGACACTACATGAACCAAATAACTATCTTAGTCTCATCAAACCATAGGACTTGGTTCCAGCAATTTAAGTCCTTAGTCTTCTTGTCTTCAGCAACCTGTTTGAGGGTTTTCCTGTGCACCATCTTTAGAAGAAAGTTCCTTCTGGGATTACATTAAAGACAATCTCTGGCTAGGACGCTGAGCATGTGCACTCAACTTCTTTTGTTGACCCTGGCGAGGCATGTCTTGAGTGGAACCTCTCTTGTTAAGCCGCTGTATGGTCTTGGCCACAGTGCTGCAGCTCAGTTTCAGGGTGTTGGCAATCTTCTTTATGCAAAGCAACTATTTTTTTTCAGATCCTCAGAAAGTTATTTGCAATGGAGTGCCATGTTGAACTTCCAGTGACCAGTAAGAGAGCGTGAGAGCGATAACACCAAATTTAACACACCTCCTCCCCATTCACACCTGAGACCTTGTAACACACGAGTCACATGACAACATGGAGGGAAATGGCGAACTGGGCACAATTAGTCCATTTTCACCTAAAGGTGTACTCACTTTTGTTGCTAGTGGTTTAGACCGTGATGGCTATGTGTTGAGTTATTCTGAGGGCATACCAAATTTACACTGTTATGCAAGCTGTAAACTGACTACTTTACATTGCATCAAAGTGTTAGTTCTTCAGTGTTGTCCCATGAAAAGATATAATATTTACAAAAATGTGAGGGGTGTATTCATTTTTGTGAGATACTGTATTAAAATCTAAAAAAAAAAAAAACCACTTTCATTTTCCTAGCAACATCTTAAGGAACCCTTTTTGACATCAATATCACAATTTCCCATGCAGAAAGTTTGGTGTGTCAAGCAAACTCTAAATTTAAAACAGTCCAACTTTTTACGGAGAATTTGAACTGTGTGTCAAGTCTATTACCAATACTAACCCTACCAATGCTTTTGTCACTCAATGGATATAAATCGATTCAAATCATCTTCTAGTGGAAAGTCCTTCCAGAAAGTGGAGATTGGTATAGCAGAAGAACGAACTTTACTAGATATAAATGCCTTTGGTTGTAAAACAAGATATTTAACTAAGACCTATGGATTTGACATTTAGCTATACACAAATGTGTAGATTTGACCATTTAGCATTGAAGCAAGCATCATCTCCTTGTGGCAGGGATGTAAGTAATAGAAATCACCATATCTCCTTATACACCGATTCAATAGATAGAAAAATGTAAAATGTATTGTATCTTTCTGTCCTATCCGAGATATTAGGACAAACAAACTCTCCTCTCAATCTAGAAATCGATATATATTATAAGAGAAAACAAACACTAAGATCATAAAAAAGACCTGCCTATGTTCAGGCATACACTAAGAAAACTAATAAAACCATACATAATACAACACTAGTGAAGCATCATTAGAAAGGTAAATAACAAAGACTATTGGGTTTCTTCATGTAGTTTTCCTTTGTAAGGGCGCGTCCACACAGCAATATGCAAATACCGGCTGGATAATGATTTAAAGAATCCAGCCGGTATTTTGACATCTTGTACGTGGTTTTGGGGGACAGTTCTATCCGCGGTTTGCAGATTCGCCCTTTCCCCTAAGTCACTGACATGTTCATGTTCTACCTGCAAACCGGGCGGAAGAATGAACATGTTCTAAGTTTTACATTACGCTGGCGATGTCAAGAAAATCCATGCAGTGTGGACTATTTCAATCAATGTAATAAGGTTGTCTGGCGGTTTTCAAATCCGAAAACGGTCTGTTAAACCGACTGAAAAACCTGGCAAGGGGACAAGCCCTAATAGTGTTTTGATTTTAGTTTTATTTTATGTATCCTTCAAGATAAGGTCTTAACTAATTGATTTGTATATGGTTCTACTGCTTTTTGATACAACTTTATGAGAGAGAGAGAAAGAGAGAGAAAGAGAGAGAGAGAGAGAAGAAGAAAAAGGAGGAAAAGGGGAAAAAAAAAAAAGAGAAGGGGAAAAGAAAAGGGGGGGAAAA
>JAODAL010063623.1:0-19150 GCA_025379985.1 Phyllomedusa bahiana
GCGGAGGTTTCCCCCCACCCCAGTGCTTGAGGAGAGCTTGGGATCGGGGCTGGGTAGTACAGCCCCGATCCCAGCGCAGCTGCGGCGCCGGGTGCCGCAAACGCCGATGTCTGCAGCGACGTCAAAAGATGTCGCTGCAGACGAACAACCCGCACCAGCCCACGTCAAAAGTCGGCGGCCGGTCGTTAAGGAGTTAATATTTATAATCTATCGAAATACATGTTATCCACAGATGAAATCTCTCTTTTGGAAAAAGAGCTGTTATATTGACTTACAAATAATAAATTGAACTAGTTTGATTTATTCCAGGACCTCCAGAGATTTGTGAGTGTCACGGAGTTCACCGTGGTCCCCGCTCCGGACCGTGGTCACGCTTGTGCCTCCGTTCCCCGGCAGGTGTACTCACCTCTCCCTGTCCTTGCTCTACTCACTGTCTCTGGTCAGCGCGCTCATGCACACTCTCTAGAGCGCACATGCCGCTATCAGGGATTTAATGGACCAGTGGACTCTGGTCCATACATTAGCTTACTTCCCCTGCTGCCCTTGCCAAGTGTTACTGCGTTTACCTATAGAATCGGCCGGAGCCCCAGCCCGAAGTGTGCAGAGGCCATTCATGATTCAGCCAGTGGGGCTTGCGAGAAGGGAAGGGATTAGCGGGCTGAGAGGCATGGATTAATGGGCCGAGTTTCCAGCTGGGGATAGCAGACGACAGTCGGTCCCTTCACCTGAGTCTCCTGCGTCCCCTGTAAAATGGCTGTCGACTGGCTATGGGAACAAGTGCAGGTTGTGTTAGCCACACAGGCAGGAAATGTTGATAGGCAGCTGGGCATTGATCATCGGGGCCGGCGCACATGGCCTCCTATATGGCTGAGCCCTGATGTCACCCCCAGGGCTCACAATTGCTGCAGGAGCCCCACCAGGGACGCTCCAGGCCGATCTCATCTCATAGTTGTACTGGCTGGCCTGGAAAGAATCCGCCCGGGTGCAGGAGCTCAGCGGTGGGTAGCAGGCCTCATCTTGAGCATGGAGGTGGACCTACTCTCACATCAGCAGCATGTCTGGACACATCTGCAGTAGACCCCTGTTTCAGTTCCTGTGCCGCGATTATATCTATAGCAGTCCAAACTAGTTTCTTAAAGTCACCTCTGCAGTAGGCCCTGCTGGCAATGCTCCGGGCTACCAGGTCATCTCATGAGAGGAGTTGTTCGGGGAGCGGTGAGGTCTGGAGACCTGCACCAGTGTTCGGGACAGTGAGTGATGGCGAGCACCCTTCTCCTTCCCGGATGTGACATGGGCTCAGGCATGACCATCCACATCTTTCATGCAGGATGAGGATCGTTCGAGGTGGAGTTCAGTGAGTGCAGGTCGGGGTCCTGAAGAAGGAGGTGCCGGTCCAGATGACAAGACGGCGATGCATCAGGATTTCAGTGGTCCGGCTGACGACTCACAGCACCCATACAGTGAGTATGTGTCTTTGTCGTTCCCGTTTCCCCCAGTTCTCATGTCTCAAGGGGCTGGGTTAGGTCAAGGGTTGGGTTCCCTTAGTGGTGAGGTTCATTCGGGCTCGGGTGGCTTGGTTTCGGAGGTTGACGGTTTCAGCGATATGTTGAGCAGTGTCTGGTAGTAAGTGGCATGATTGGAGCATGTGAGGCCTCTGGGAGTTTAGCGTCTCCAGTGTCAGCTTTGGTTCCTTCGCCAGCGCAGCTTGTTGATTCGAGGGCTTTGACGGTTTTAGTTTGTGGTGATGGGGTGCGTAGTGGATCTGGCATGGCAGGTTCAGTCCAAACTGATAAGGAGAAACAAGGACATGTTACACGTATTTGGTTTTGCCACATCTGAAAGGGTCCAATCTATTAAAATATAACATCATTTATCCCGTACAATGAACACCATAGAAGAAAAAAGATTCCCAACTCCAAAATTGCAGCTTTTTGGTCATTTTATGTCCTCTAAAAATTTGAATAAAATTGATCAAAAAAGTCCCATGTATTCCGAACTGGTAGCAATAAAAAGTGCATTTCAGCCCGCAAAAAATGCCCCTGACTCAACTGCGTGGGTGTTAGTTCAAAAAAGCTATTGGTTGCAGGAAATTCCGCCGCTGCGCAAATCTCAAAGATACGTCACCAAAACATAATGGAAACCCTACATATTTGGTATTGGCAGATGCGTATCAACCTGTAGAATACAGAGAACACATCATTTGTACCGAAGTAAAAGCAAAACACCCGCAAACCTGGCGCAAGTACTTTTTTCACATTTGCCTCACTTAGAATTTTTTTGCGGTTTCCCAGTATATTCTATGGTAATATGAATAACACCACTAGAAAGTACATCTTGTCCCGCAAAATAAAAGCCCTCATACATCTATGTAGATGAAAAAAATAAAAAAGTTATGGCTTTCAGAAGGCGAGGAAGAAAAAAACGTATTATTATGACCGTCCGTCAGGAAGGGATTAAGTGGATTCAGTATTTAGAATCAGCAAAAATCCAGATGTAAACCATCGCCCATAGACCGCAATAGAAAATCCAAGCTGTAGTCGATAAGCTCAAATTTTCTATTGTTGGATTTTCAAACCATCGGTTTATTAAACATGTTCTATAGTTTGGATTTGCGCCAAAAAATCGCGGTCGGTTTTCAGATTTCGGCCATTGAACTGTACTGAAATCTATACTAGAGTACGCCGATTGTAAACATACTGTTGGATTTCCGATGGTATGTTACAGTGGCCAGGTAGACACAGACTTACACCATACATGCCAACTCTCCCGTTTTTGGCGGGGGGGGTCCCGCTATTTGGGGTCCCCCCCGCCCTCCCGGGGGAGTTGGCATTCCTCCCGCCGCCAGCAGGCGGCGGGGGTCCTTTAAATGACCGCGGCGCCGGAGTAGCACTGGTGAGATACTCTAGCGCCGCCGGTCCGTTCCCACAGGCGGGTGAAGCGGGCGCTGCGCCCGCTTCACCCGCCTGGAACCTCGCTGAGCAGGGAGGAGGCAGAAGGGATCGCTGCCTCCTCCCCCTGTATGTCCGGCGCCGCTGTGCGCCATACATACAGGTCAGCATCACAGGGGAAGTGACGCGCGGCTGCACTCACTTCCCCTGTGACACTGCTGAGGAGATCGTCTGGAGCGGCCACTCTGCAGGAGCCTGGTCAGGTAAGTGGATTTTATTATTTTATTTTTATTAGTTTTAGGGGGGCACTGTCTGGCTACAATAGGGGGTCTACCTGGCTACAATGGGGGGTCTACCTGGCTACAATGGGGGGGTCTACCTGGCTACAATGGGGGCAATACCTGGCAACAGAGGGGGCACAACCTGGCAAACACTCGGGGGCACTACCTGGCAACAGAGAGGGCACTACCTGGCTAACAATGGGGGCACTACCTGGCTAACAATGGGGGCACTACCTGGCTAACAATGGGGGCACTACCTGGCTACAATGGAGGCACTACCTGGCTAACAATGGGGGCACTACCTGGCAACAGAGGGGGCACTACCTGGCTACTAATGGGGGCACTACCTGGCTACAATGGGGGGCACTACCTGGCTACAATGGGGGGCACTACCTGGCTACAATGGAGGCACTACCTGGCTAACAATGGGGGGCACTACCTGGCAACAGAGAGGGCACTACCTGGCTAACAATGGGGGCACTACCTGGCTAACAATGGGGGGGCACTACCTGGCTACAATGGGGGGCACTACCTGGCTACTAATGGAGGCACTACCTGGCTACAAGGGGGGCACTACCTGGCTACAATGGGGGGTCTACCTGGCAACAATGGAGGCACTACCTGGCTAACAATGGGGGCATGGGGGCACTACCTGGCTAACGATGGGGGCACTACCTGGCTAACGATGGGGGCACTACCTGGCAAAAAAATGGGGCATCTACCTGGCAACAGAGGGGGCACTACCTGGAAAGCAAGGGGGGCCTCTACCTGGCCAACAGAGGGAACATCTACCTGGCCAACAGAGGGGGCATCTACCTGGCCAACAATGGGGGCACTACCTGGCAAACAATGGGGGCATCTACCTGGCAAACAATGGGGGCATCTACCGGGCTAACAAAGGGGGGGCATCTACCTGGCTACAAATTTGGCTCTACCTGGCTACAGAGAGGGCATCTATTTGGCTACAAGGAGCCAAGCTACCTGCCTGTAAGGGGCACTACCTGGTTATGGGGGGCTACTACCTGGCTATAAGGGCATCTACCTGGCTTTCTTCCAAAGCCGTTGTGGAGTAGGTGTGGCTTTTTGAAGGGGCGTGGCATACCGTCAAGATGGGCGTGGCCATGCAAATTTCTGCAGAGTTCTTTTGGCCTATGTTCACATGGTCACATTTCGGTGCGCATTTCGCGTCATATTTGCACTGTAATACGAGCGAGATGCACGCCGAAATTACGGTAATCCATAGCTCTCATAGAGAACTATGGATTACGCCTCCTCTCCCCGCTCGTACAATACAATCGCATTGTACGTGCGGGGAGATAAGCGACATGACAATTACTTGCAGTGAATATGCGCCGCGAGTAATGACAGTATGTGCGTCCGGCGGGCTGCCGGCCCCTCTGCGTCGCAGGAGTACGTGCCGATCAGCGCGACTCCCAAACACCCGGCGTAATTGCGGCCGTACTGTATGCCCCTCAATTACACCGTGTGAACATAGCCTTAAAGAGAACCTGTCACATAGATTATGCCCCCCTTGCTGAGGGCAGCACAAGCTATTGTCAGACCTGCTGTTCCCAGCACTGTGTCCCTTATTCTGTAAAATGCTGTAGTTTTCGTTAATGCTCAAATTTGCAGTTTTCAGCCAGAAAAGAGTAATTCGAAGAGTCAGTTTTTTTTCAAACCCCGCCCACCTGAGGCTAGCCCCGCCCACCCATAACCGATAAACCTATTACTTTGAATAGGTAGAAACATGTGAATAACTGTCAGTGGGCGGGGCTAACCTTTGGTGGGCGTGGCTAACACCTGCTCATAAATAAGATTTGAGGGGTAAATGCTCTAAAACTACTGCATCTTACAGAATAAGGGACAAAGCGCTGGAAACAGCATGTCTCACACTAGCTTGTGCTGCCCTCAGCAAGGGGGGCATAAACTAGGTGACAGGTTCCCTTTAATGCCCAGAACGACCTTGGGTAAAATCTGTGGCTCAGGTAATTCATTCCCCAGAAGGCCTCATGCTTGATGGTGTCTAGGATATCCTTATGGCCTGGCCCGACACTTATACAGTTAATGGTTACTCCAGATTTTATCTAAACTAAGCAATAAAATCAGTCTCTGGTATAAGATGCCACTTTCGGTTCTAGGGAGGGGGAATCTCATTAAGATGGTGATAATGTCTAACTTATTGTATATCCTCCACAATGCTCCAGTCTGGATTCCCCTGACTACTTTTCATAAGTTACACCAATTGTTTTGTACCATGTTGTGGAAAGGCCAATGTGCCAGAATTAACCCCTTAACGACCACCCGCTGTGTTTTGACATCACTGGAGACATCGGGGTTTGCGGCTCCCGGCACCGCAGCAGCGCTGAGAACGGAGCTGTACTTGACAGCCCTGTTCCCAGTGCAGCCTCTGCAAGCGCCGGGGAGCGGGGGTAAACCTCCTCTCCCTGGCGCTTAACCCTTTGATTGTTGCGGTCAGTGCTTTCCCCTGCTCTGTTGTGTGATTGGGACTCCGGTGACCCGACAGAGCACAGGGAACAGCTGCACAGTCAGCCCTGGGGACCTAGAGTAGCCCTAGGGCTGTCTTTTTAAGAAACCAGCGATCAGGACAGACTGTGTGCTGTCCTGACTGATTTCAGTGTCACACTGACACAGATTATGATGTGTAGAAAAAATAAAATAAATATTTAATAAAAAATAAATTGTGCATACATTACACACAAAAAAGCCTACACATATTAGGTATCCACACAACCGTAATAACCTGTAGAATTAATCTAACAAGTTAATAAGCGTGAAATGTGAATGGTGTAAAAAAATATTTATAAGTGAACTTAATCTATTCCCCCAAAAAGTACAACTTGTCCCAAATAAAACAAGACCTCATACAACTGTGTTATTGAAAAAAAATAAAAAAAGTTATGACTGTTGTAACCCAAGGAGGCTAAAACTAAAAAAATGTGCTGGTCATTAAAGGGATTGTCTCACTACATTGATTCATCTTACCTCAGTCCTGTTGTCTTGGTTTCATTTTGAATTCAGGGGCGTGTTTACTGACTTCTACTAAGCAGAAGAAGCCAGGTGTAGCATAGAAACCCAGTCTGGCAGCAATCAAATAGATCAACAGGTCTTAGCTATAGCAACCAGTCGGAGCCATCAGGAGAGATCAAACAGTCTGTAGCATAGCGACTGAGGGCTGATGACCAACAAAAAGGGGATAGGAGGACAGAATAGGTAGGACACTGTTAATGGACAATATTGCAAAGGGACTTGTTTTTGCAAGACTTTAACAAAAAAAGCAATCCTTGTAGTGAGACAACCCTTTAAAAGTATTTTCAGGTTGGTTAAGGGGTTAGGTAGCCCAAACCCAAAAGGGACAAGCCCCCGGGGGGTTTGTTTTTCCTAAACATGTGTATTTTTGGCCTCCCGGCGGCAGCATTTTACCAGTTGGGGAGATCAGGAGGGTAACTGGGAGGTTACTGGCTCAGCGGTATAAATGGCCACATTCGGGCAGTTTCCTGGAAGGTGGGGAGTAATGTTACTGATACTCACAATCGCCCTACCCTTACCTTGATGTACAGTACGGGGGTAGGGGATAAGGGGGAGGAAAAATGGTTTGGTTGGATGACAAATTTACCCTTTTATGGTTAAACCCTAAATTCCATCTATGTCCTCCCATTTTATTGTTTAACAACTTTATTGTCTTAAAAATGAAAACCATAATAATAAAGATCTGATTTAAAAATGACTCCAGATTGTCCTGCTTGAATAGTCTGGATATTGTGGGACTTTTATGGAAGCTTTTCCTATTGCTGAGGGCTGTTCATACATTGTAGGAAACAAAAGTTTGTGAATGGAATTGACTTCGTAAAAAGTTGGGTAAAATATTTTCTAGTTTTAACTTCCACCACGTCCCTCCCCTGTTTTTTGGGCCCCATACACCCCTCCATAAAAAGGGGCAGTTGAGCAAAAAACCCACCACAAAAAAGCCCCCCGGAAAATTTTGGGGAGGAACGCCACCTACTCCACCAGCTCTTCATTGTAACCCGCCGGAGATCATGGGGGAGGCATGGTACGAGCGCCACCATGAGACAAGTAAACCACTACTACTCCCATCCTCTCCCTGGGGCTCTGTCGCTGCGGCAACAGGGGCCCTTTTATTTGCGGGTGTAGGGCTGGACTAAAAATTTGTCGGTGATTAACATTGAGTTCATAGAAAAGCGCATCGTTTTTTTCCCAGGGAGATCGGCGATCGTTTTTTGAGGGCTCCCTGCGCTGGCTTTTCGCATTGTTTTTAAAAATTTTGACAGTAATTCTTATTGCTTCACGCAAGTAAAACCCATAGGAGATAATGGGTGCGCTTTTGGCCCCTTCCAAAAAGGGCTCCATACTCCGGGTACGTATCAGCTGCGTTTGCATCCTGAAAGCGGATGGTAAAAGCACAGGGGCGGCGACGGGGGATAGCAGGTGAAGGGCGGCTGCGGGTGGGGCTGGAGGTCCAGTGAGCGGGGCGTGGGGTTTGCAGGTGAACCGTGGGAGATGGATGGGAGGTGCGGTGCTGCGAGGGGCATCGGCGGTGAGCTGCAGGGGAGAAAGTGCTGTGGGCTCGGCTGCTCTGTGAAGTCAAGTGCTATGGGGATTTTATGAATGAAGAGAGAAAGAGAAAGAGAGAGAGAGAGATCTGTCAAAAACGGATCCAAAACGCCGTGTGAACAAGCCCTTATTATATAACAGATCAACAGCTAAGCTCTAGTTGTGGAGCGCTGAGCGGCAGGGATCACTCTGATCTTGGTCACAGAAAGAAGAAATTCACACAAAAAAACCACACAGGACAACAAATATTTCTTTTAAAATTTAATTTAAAGAGCTTACAACCTAATATACAAGATAATACTCACCGAGCTGTAAATTAAAAGAGGTAAATCCAAAACCACCTCTATGAAGCCAACTTTTCCAGGACATCAGACCCCCGCTCCTGAGAGTGACAGCTATGTATAGAAAACGGGGCCCTGAGAATGAGGGTCTAATGCCAAAGACACAACGCTCCTGAAGACAAAGGGGGTCTAATGACACAAAACCCCGTGCCCAGAGGGGAAAGGGGGAAACACTCCTTACACCCGCACTCACCCCCTACAGCAGACACCTTCTCCAGAGTGGACAGGGTATGCATGTGAAGCATACATGTAATGGAATGGCAATGGGGCTTGGGATAGAGAAGAAGGTGCAGTTAATTTTTGGGGGGAGCATGTGTAACTGTAATGTTGGGGGGGGGTGAAATGCAAGTTTTTTTCTGGGGGTACGGGGTTTGTGATTAAGTGGAATGGGGATGGGGGGCAATAAAGTGAAAGTGTTGCCTTGTGGTTACATATACCCTTTGGTGAACGGGGCGGGGGCTATAGTGATGTGGGCTGGGGGGTTTTGTGTGTGGGGGCTGCTTTGTAGTGTCAGCCCGGCCCGGTGCCTGACAGCTAAGGGGTGACAGCCAGGTCTTATGTGACAGGGCTTATTTGCTTTTTTGGGTACCACCCGGCCCTGGACGGGCGACTTAGACTAATTTAATAGAGCCCCTAGAACTCCAAAAGGGGCCGGGCGTAAGGAGACACTTCATTCACACAGCACATACCCATACACACAGCACATACACACTCCCTAAATCCGAAATGTATGGGGGAAAACCAAAGTTAACACCCAGCGGATCGGGACGCCTCCTCTTGCATCACACATTGGCCCGAGGAAACCCGAATTAGAAGAGGCAGAAAAGAGAACTCCAGGCGGCAGATGTGAGGATTCAGCTTCCTACACAATGGTGAAAAACGCCCGGGGTCTTTTCCTCTTTTATCTAAAGGGACAAGAAGGTTCAGGATTTTGAACAACATTCTACAATTGTGTCATTAGACCTATGGAAAATCAGTGTCTCATTAGACTCACTCCAGGATTTCGTCGTGTGCTATAAGCGCCTACACAGATATCAATTATTTGACCGTTTTACACGAAAATACAGGTATAGGAGGGAAGATCTCCCCTGGGACAGTCAGCGCCACCTCCTCAGTGAAATTTTCCCGCTTGAAGCGCCGATTCAACAAGGGGAAATTTTTTGTCTCTGACACAATCACTGAAAAACCTTTTCGTGTGAACTGATCCAAATGTTGTATTTTTGATCTTACCCCATGCAAACCCAAACAGAGCCCATAGCAACCCAAACAGAGCTCTTAATGAAATAAAAAGGGGGCTCGATTGGTTTTTTCCCATGGGGTTTGATTGGTTGCTATGGGGAACAAAAAAAGTCTTACACCTAGACGTTTTCATACCCCCCAATGAATTTAAAACCAAAAATGGAGGGTAATTGGGAATTTTTTGGGTATATTCTTATTTTAAAAACACAAATTCTATTTTTTAGAATCTACATTTCCGCTTAGAGATGACATTTAAATAGTTTTATACAGGTTTTACCATAGTTCTAGCTCAGTATACCTGAATGGGACACTGGCGCTACCAATAATTCAGAGCTGTATCTGGTAAATAATGAAGGGGGCGCTGCTCTCGCTCCTCCAAATCACTGGTTCCAGTCGTACATATTAGTCATCTGATCCCACTGAAAAACAAGGAAACACCCATGTAATGTGTAGGGGACATTAGGATTAGTGATATTACAAGTAAGGGTCGGGTATGTCAGTAATAAATCAAATTCCCCCTTTTACAATATCATCCGACAATACAGAAAGGGACAATCACACAAGGGTTTTCCCTAAGATTTTGGGGGGGTTTTTGGGGTTCTGATCTCATCCCCCCAGTACAGATGTGTAGGAGCTACATACCGGACTTTTCCCTCATGCTGAAGTGAGACAAGATGGTGGGTGTAGGGCTTTAGTACTACCCACCCATTGGACATCACGTGGTTGGGTCTGTGATGTCATGACCCTGTGATGTCATCAGAGCGCTTTTATGATCAGTTCTACACTTAATGAATTAATTAAACAGGAAGCTAATTTAATTTTTGATTATTTTATTATTTATTAAAAACAAATGGGTTTTTAGAATCTACATTTCCCTCGACATGACAATTAAATAGTTTTTTTGTTCCAGCTATTACACCTGAATGGGAGAAGCTGTAGGGTCTGTAATTACCAGACACTGCCCCTACCAAAAAACAGAGCTGTACCCGGAATGAGCCTTAAGGGGGCCCCTGACCTCGCCCCTTTAAACCCCTGATTGGTGGGAGAAAGTTTGGTTCTGCCATACAGTTAGATAGTCATCTGGGCCCACCAAGATTCCATTTCTAAAAGCCTTCATGTGTTGTGGGGACATTAGACTCCAGGATATTTCACGTAAAGATCAGGATGATGTCAGTAATAAATCATTTCTCTTCCTAAATATCCTCCTGACAATCACAAAAGGAAAAAGTCAACAAGGGGTTTTCCCCCAAGAAAACCAATCAAGTTTCCCCTTTCATTTCATATCGTGCCAGAAAAAATTAAAAAGGGGGCTCTGATTGGTTGCTAGGGCAACAAGGAAAGTTTTGGACATAGCATTTTTTACATGTCCCCCCGGTGTTTTTTTGTGCAGTTCTGATCCTATCCCCCCAGCACGATTGTAGGAGCTACATACCTGGGCTTTTCCTCTAAATGCTGAAGTGAAAACAAGTGGGTGAGGTGAGATTTTAGTTAAAACCCACCCATTGTGACATATTGGTGCTGTATGTCATGTCCCTGGATTTCATGTGCCCTGTGATGTCATCAGAGCTGCCTCTGCTGGTTTATGTATCACGTTTATTACACTAAGGCTATGTTCACACAGCGTCTTTCGGCACATATTTCGGGGCATAATTGTGCGTATGCTCCCCAAATATGTCCCTTTAAACCCCTTACCCCCCGGGGCCCGTTTTGGCCTTCCTGAAAGCCCTGGGTTTTAAAATCTGAATGTGCATTTATTTGGAAAAAACTTTTTTTACATTTTTCCTATCCAAATGTTTAGAGATTGTTTTCTGTGAAATTGTGTTTTAAGTTAGTAAAAAATTTTGGTCCAAAAAGTCCTTGTATATTTGTGAAAAATATAAAAAATATGAGAATTTTTAAAAAATTAGCAATTTTCAAAGTTCAAAAATTTCTGCGTGTAAGACGATTTATTCCCCCTCAAATATTTTAAACTGCATCTACCCAAGTCTATGTAGGTTGGCATCATTTTTTAAATTTTTTTTTTCTTTTGGACCCCAAATTAGGGGCTTAGAAATATTAGTAAATTTTTTACTTTTCAAGAAAAATTTTCAAAATAGATTTTTTAGGGGCCAGCCCGTTTTGACAGGCTTTGAGGGCCTGTATTTAATCCCCAAAAAATGACCCCACTAAGAAACTAAAAACCCCTTAAGTATTTACAAAAGCATTTTTAAAAAGTTTGTTGACCCCTTTTAAATTTCACAGAAAAAAAAGCAAAGTGGGGGGTGAAAATTTAAAAATTTTTCTTTTTTTTTCAGATTTTCAAAATTTTTATCCATTATTCACAAAACACGGGAAAAGGGTCAGGGGAAAAGCAATTTAAATTGATTTCCCCCGATTTGCCTTTTTTTAGAGATATCCGTAGTGGGCCCCAGTGCCTATTTGGGCTCAACCAAAGCCCAGAATAGGAGGAGCACCCACCGGACCTTTGGGTTCATTTTATTCAATTTTATTTAGGGGTAAAATTGGCCTGCGATGCCCAAGGGGCTAATACTTAATAAAATTGCCCAAAAAGACGCCAGATTAAACTACACCCCTTAAGGAATATACCAGAGGTGTATGAGTATATCGACCCCACGGTGTTTCAAGTTTTTTTTTTGCGTTCGGCTTAAAAAAAAAAAATATATTTTTTTTAAATAATCTGAAATTTTTTAGCTGAAAAATTTTTAAATTTTTGCAAGGAACCTGGAAAAAAAAGCCCCCAAAAATTACGCAATTTCTTAGCAATTTCTTCCAAATTGGGCAATCCCCCACAGGGGGTAAACTGCTGTTTGGGCGAGGGCAGGGTGTACAAGGGGGGGCGTATTTTGGTTTTTGGAACGCGTTTTTGGGGGGGCCCATGTCGCATTCAAACCCCCCAAAGAAACTGAACAGGTGAAATTTCCAGAAATCTCCCTTTTTTGGATTCAACCCCCAAAGGGATCTCTTCTAGGGGTTTTTGATTTGGGCGCAAGGTGTTCCGTAGTTTTTTTTTTAGCATTGGGCGTGAAAAGGGGGGGGGGGGGGGGGGGGGGGGGGGCCCTTCAATTTTTTTTGGGGCTTCGTTTTTACAGTATTCCCGTACAGGTTTAAATGGGGAAAAAAAATTTTCTATGGGGGTCGGTACAAAAATATATAAATTTTATTGTTTTTTTTTTGTTTTTTACTTTTAAAATGAAGCGATTTATAAAAAGCTGGTTTTTATGTTGCCTATTCTGCACCAAGTTTTTTTAAAATTTTTTTGTATACGGACTGATTGGGGGGCTTTTTTTTTACGAGATGAGTTGATGTTTTCATTGTACCATTAGGGGGGCATGTGTGTTTGATCACTTTTTATTAAGGTTTTTGTGGGGTATTTTGTACAAAATACAGAATCCGGGTAGTGTTTTTTTTTTGTTTTTTTTACAGGGTCATGTGGGTAAAAAATGACATGCTGGGTTTACTAGCGGGGTTGATACGGTTCACCCATACCAAAATTTTGTTTTTTTTAATGTTTTACTGCTTTTCACAATAAAAACACTTTTATTAAAAAGGAAAACACGTTTTTGCATCGAAATCTGAGAACCATAACTTTTTTATTTTTCTGTTTAGGAGCTGTTTTTTGGGATTTTTTTTTTTGCGGGATGTTTTCTTTTTAATGGTTTTTTTTTGGGGGGAAAGTTTTATGATGCTTTTAAATCCGTTTTTTGAATGCAGGTGAAGAAAAAACGGCAATCCTAGCTTGTTTTTTATTTTTAATTTTAATAGCGTTCCCCGTGAAGTATCTTGAAAAGTTGTTTTACTCTGTGGGTTGAGCGATTAGGGTGATACCCAATTTATATATTTTTTTTTATGGGAAGCACATTTTTTTTTTTTTAAAAGTGTTTTTTTTTTGTTAAAAAAATATTTATGCATCGCTTCTTCAATAGCCATAACTTTTTAATTTTTCCATAAAAGAGCTGTGTAAGGATTTTTTTTTGCGGAATAAACTGATTTTTTTAAAATGGAAACTTTATGTTGATATGCTTTCTTGACGTTTTTTTACTCCATTTATGTGCTCGGGTTGAACAAAAATTGAAATTTGCGACTTTTTTTTTTTTTTTTTTTTTTTTTTTTTTAGGGCGTTCACCGAAAGGGGTTAAAAAAGTGACATTTTTAAAGGGGTGGGTCGTTACGCAGCGACGAACCAAAAAGGGTTTTTTATTTATTTTTTATCTTTTTTGAGGCGATTGGGGTTTTAAAGGGGAAAAGGGCGATGTCGTGTTTTTATTTTTTTTTTTTGTGTTTTATTTTTTACACTTTTTTTTTTTTTCACACTTTTTACACTTTTCCCCGGGGGAATTGCATAAAAAGATCGTCAATCGTTCATGCAAAGGAGATCAGCACACAGCTTATAGCTGTTTTTGGTCTCCATGGCAATGTCTGTCACGCTGCCCACAAAAGCATTGTGGTGTGACGTCCCAGACAACGGGTCGGTCATTTAGGTCCCGGGGTGTCTGGGGAGGAGATCAGTAGCGGCGCTGAGCGGATTTGCTATTGAGGGCTACACAACGCAGAGTATGGTCGGGTTTTTAATTCAAAATCCTGTATCTGCTGCAAAAACCCCCCCCCAAAACCGGCTGTGTTGCACTAAGGGGATGTCCCCAGGCCGGGTTTTGGGCGGTTTTTTTTAGGTGGTTTGTTGTTTTTTAGACGCCTGAAAAAGTCCGAAAAAAGAGCACAATGGTGCTCTATGGAAAAACCCCTGAGCAGCCCCACTGCACGGATTTTCCGCACGGCGGTTTTGCCGCCCGCAAAACACTGTGTAAGCACATTCTTCCGTCAGATTTCCGGACGGAATATCTCCATCTCAATGTGAACGGGGAGGGCTTATCTCTGTTCATCGCGGAGAAAAGCCGTCTCCCCCCGCGGCCGGGGGGATGGCCGCAAAACACTGCAAATATTGGTCGCATAACCGACCAGTATTTGTCACTTGCCATGTAAACGGCCCATAACTGTGGCAAATTTTTTTTATTGGGGATCGGCAGTGCACGCCAAACCGTGCCCCCTTTTATACAACACCATCCCCCTTTTATACCGAGGTCAAACCACTTTTGTAATCTGAGACGTAGAAGTGTCTAGAAATTGTCTAAAACACATACTAAATTCGGTGTAAAGTATGTACAACATCATTTTTGCCGCAAAAGTGCCGAATTCGGTGCGACGACCCTTACAAAATGTGCTCCCTGCTTTTCACGTCAAAAACGTGTTATGTTCTCTCGATTATGAATACCGAGGCTATACATTCTCCCATCGTTTTTTATTGTCAAAAATAAGCGAATAATAAAGAAAAAAAGAAAAAAAAGGGGAAAAAAATAAAAGGGATAGTGGGTAGGGGTTTGATATAAAACCCCCCATAGGTAGGAAAAAGGGGCCCCCGGTCACCCAAAAAATTAAAGGGGGCCCCTAGGGGAAAAGGGGCCCTTTTTCCCCCTTTAAAGTTTTGGGGGTAGGTAGAGTCCCCCCAGTAGGTAGGTAGATAGATAGGGGTCCCCAGTAGGTAGGGGCCACCCAGTAGAGAGGTAGGTAGATAGGGGTCCCCAGTAGGTCGGTAGATAGGGGCCCCTAGTAAGTAGGTAGAGTCCCCCAGAAAGGGTAGTAGATATGATAGATAGATAGATAGATAGATAGATAGATAGGGGTCCTCAGTAGGTATGGATTCCAATAGGTAGGTAAATAGGAACCCCCAGTAGTTAGGTTCTCCGAAAATAAGACATCCCCTGAATATAAGACATAGTGAAATGTTTTTGATGCATTTCAGAGTTTAGCTGCTTATTGTGATGTTTGTGATGAAATCACTACAGTATATTAATACATGTTGATTTTTTGTTTACAATAAATGTGAATTCTTGTTCATGGAAAAATAACCACCCCCCCTTTAAAACTAAGTTTTAGCTCGTCTTTAGGGCAAAAATTAATATAAGACACTGCTTTTTTTCAGGGAAACCCAGGGTAGATAGGGGCCCCCAGTAAGTAGGTAATGGCATTCAAACCTGTGTGCAATAAAAATGTGCCTGGTCAGGAAGGGGTTAAAAATTGTATACGCTAGATTAGTAGACGCCTCATGCAGTTTGTGTGTAGGGTAATTTAGCCAGGCGAGGCCACAACAATCTGCGCCCCCATCTTTTTGACACAAAGGGCGACATATATGAAACCTTGCGTCGACAAGCCAGTTCTAAACTAAATCGATATAGAGGAGCGTAGAATAAGACAGTTGGGCAGATTTATCAAAAGTGTCTTACTTTTAGACAGTGTAAACTTAGACTAGACAGGTTAGAACTGTCTAGTCTCAGTTTGCACCATCTTTAAGTTGGCTTACTTTTACGCCAGAATTTGGTCGCACATCCTGGCGCATTTATTGTCACATTTCAGCAAAACCACACCCAATTTTACGAAGCCACACCCCTTTGTCGGACGCGGGGCAGAAGCGCCTGAAACTGTCTAAAACACATAGTAAATGTGGCAAAAAGCTTGTTTTTGGCGCAAATTGAGCCAGAATTCTGGCGCAACTGCCTTGATAAATCTGCCCCAATATGTATGAACCTGTCCTATGCGGGTTCGTAAATCTGCCATGTGGTATGTCTTGCAGATCATAGCGTATCTTTGGCGCATATAAAAGTGCTGTGATTACCGCAAGTTTTGGCATACGTCTTTTCATACATCTATAGAACAGAGCTACAATAGTTTTTGGGTGGAAGATACTCCATAAAAATAGTGCAGCCCCTTTCCTACATGTTGTCCAAAGTTTCCAAGTTGCATCCGTCCTGATACATTGTTGCATCTGGAGGGGGGGGGGGGGCTCAGGAGTGTGGCTGTGGTAATACCCACAGGCTGGCCGCAGCAATCTGCTCATGGACAAGCCCCAGACTCCGCTCCCTGCCCGGCCCTCCACTCCCTTTCATTGGAGGCTGATAAGTGTATGGTTCACCACATCCTCTTCCTGTCTC
Source organism: Phyllomedusa bahiana (assembly GCA_025379985.1). NCBI lineage: Eukaryota > Metazoa > Chordata > Amphibia > Anura > Hylidae > Phyllomedusa > Phyllomedusa bahiana. The sequence goes on from JAODAL010063623.1 coordinate 16,320, forward strand.
CTATTATCACATGAGGACAAACCTCCCACCTCATTCACTCATCCAGGGGGAACATGTCAGCCACCCCGCTCAGGTCTCCCACCCTGCAGAGCCACAAGATGAAGAAGGATGAGTCCTTTCTGGGCAAGCTGGGGGGCACCCTGGTCAGGAAGAAGAAAGCTAAGGAAGGTGAGGAAGGGGTCACCATAATAGATGTGTAACACTACAGGGAGCACCGCTCTGACTGCAGGAAAGAACGGGTTAAGGATTTGAGCTTTTTTTGCTGAGACCAGGCAGGAAAGACTCAAGCCTCAATTGTTTATTCAGACAGGAGAAAGGGATTTGTTAGTTTCATTAAAGGGATCAACAGGAATGGGTTAACAGGCTGATTGCTATGTAAGATTAAAGGGACTGAGTGGTGTTGGACCCGGCAGGATTTGGTTTAAAGTGTTAACTTGTATGTAACCTGAAGGCAATGGATTAAAGACACCGACTAGAGTGGGACTGATCAGGAATGGGTTAAAGGTGCTGACCACAGTGGACAGGATTGGGTTAAAGGTGCTGACCACAGTGGACAGGATTGGGTTAAAGGTGCTGACCACAGTGGACAGGATTGGGTTAAAGGTGCTGACCACAATGGACAGGAATGGGTTAAAGATTCTGAATAAAGTGGGACTAGTCAGCAAGGGGTTAAATATATTCACTAGAATGGACTGGGCAGCAATGGGTAAAAGGTGTGGGTTAAAAGCACTGACTAGTGTGGGACTCACCAGGAACCAGTTAATGGGAACAGCTAGTGGGGAATAGATAGGAATGTGTTGTGTTGAATGATGTTACTGACAGGAACTGACTGATGTGAGACTGGAGAGGAATTGGTTAAATGCACTGACTAAGGCGAGACTGCTCAGAAATGGGTTAGGGCACTGACCAGTGGTTTGGGTATTGAAGAGACCCCCATGTAGTGATTTTATGTTTGGAAGTTTTGGGCAGTCAGGATAGAGTTAACAGTGTATGCCGCTGCCTATCATCAGAACCTGTGATCTGTCTGATCTGACCGAGGATACTGCAGCTCATGAAGTACAAGCAATTCTGCAAGTTTTAGATAAAGAAACCCTATCTTTTGGCACTGCCCGTCATGGAGGGTGCCGGCACTGCCCGTCGTGGAGGGTGCCGGCACTGCCCGTCGTGGAGGGTGCCGGCTCATGCAGAACAAGCAATTCTGCCAGTTTTAGATAAAGAAACCCTATCTCTTGGCACTGCCCGTCATGGAGGGTGCCGGCTCATGCAGAACAAGCAATTCTGCCAGTTTTAGATAAAGAAACCCCATCTCTTGGCACTGCCCGTCGTGGAGGGCGCCGGCACTGCCCGTCGTGGAGGGTGCCGGCACTGCCCGTCGTGGAGGGTGCCGGCTCATGCAGAACAAGCAATTCTGCCAGTTTTAGATAAAGAAACCCCATCTCTTGTCACTGCCCGTCGTGGAGGGTGCCAACATTGCCTGTCGTGGAGGGTGCCAACACTGCCCATGATGGAGGGTGCCACCATTGCCCGTCATAGAGGGTGCCAGCACTGCTTGTCGCAGAGGGTGCCAACACTGCCCATGTTGGAGGATGCCAGCTCATGAAGAACAAGCAATTCTGCCAGTTTTAGATAAACCCTATCCATAGTTGCCAACTTTCGAAAATGAAAAAGCATGAGAATGTAGTGGGCGGCGCGCGTAGCATGGACACGCCCATCTTGTTGGTATGCCACACCCCTTCAAAAAAGCCACACCCACTCCACCTAACTGCATAACGGCTTTGGAGAAAGCCAGGTAGATGCCCTTATAGCCGGTAGTAGCCCCCCATAACCAGGGAGTGCCCCTTACAGGCCGGTAGATTTCCCCCTTGTAGCCAAGTAGATGCCCCCTCTGTAGCCAGGGAGATGCCCCCCTTTGTTAGCGCGGTAGGTGCCCCCATTGTTAGCCCGGTTGGTGCCCCCATCTGTTTGCCAGGTAGTGCCCCCATCTGTTTGCCCGGTAGTGCCCCAAAACTGTTAGCCAGGTAGTGCCCCCATCTGTTTGCCAGGTAGTGCCCCCCTCTGTTTGCCAGGTAGTGCCCCCATCTGTTTCCCCGGTAGTGCCCCCTCTGTTGCCAGGTAGTGCCCCCTCTGTTGCCAGGTAGTGCCCCCATCTGTTAGCCAGGGAGTGCCCCCTTTGTTGCCAGGTAGTGCCCCCTTTGTTGCCAGGTAGATGACCCCTCTGTTGCCAGGTAGTGAGACCTCAGTTGCCAGGTAGTGCCCCCTCTGTTGCCAGGTAGATGCCCTCTCTGTTAGCCAGGTTAGAGCCCCTAAAGCTAATAAAAATTAAAATAATAAAATCCACTTAACCTTACCAGGCTCCTGCAGCGTGGCCCCTCCCCCCACCGATCTCTTCAGCGGCGCAGGGGGAAGGAGAGCAGCCCCCGCGTCACTCCCCTGCAGCGCGCCGTCACTTCCCCCTGCGCCCTCTGACCTGTATGTGCGGCGCACACACCGGCGCCGTACATACAGGGAGAGGAGGGAGGAGGGAGCGATCCCCCTGCCTCCTCCCCGCACAGTGAGACCGCGGGCGGGTGAGCGGCCGCTGGGCCGCTGGCCACCCGCCTGTAGGAGCGGTCCCGCGGCGCAAGAGTAGCGCACCAGCGGGTACTCTTGCGCCGCGGCAATTTAAAGGACCCCCCGCCTGCAGGCGGCGGGAGGAATGCCAACTCCCCCGGAGGGGCGGGAGGGGACTCCAAATAGCGGGATCCCCCCGCCAAAAAACGGGAGAGTTGGCATGTATGACCCTATCTCTTGGCACTGCCTGTCATGGAGAGTGCCACCATTGCCCGTCATAG